>JAHHUM010000498.1:0-73143 GCA_036173005.1 Crenichthys baileyi | reverse complement strand
CCTTTTAGATTAAATCTGAGAGTGCATCTGTCTCCGCATGGTGAGTGTGCGTCGGTGGAGCTGCTGTATCTGCTGCATGTGGTCTCGTTGGCGAGCCAGGTTCTGCGGCATGGGATAGCTCTGGCTGCCACGAAGGTATCTGTACGGGATGCGTACGTGGCACGCTGCTGCTCTGCAGCGTGGCTGGGGTAGGGGCGGCAGCAGCGTCCAGCGCTTCTTCTCGGCGCAGTAGCGGTATGCCTCCTTGCGGTACTGCTTGTCCAAGTTGCTGCTGTTCCTCCATCCCCCAATAATGAAGACATCGTCGCCCAGGAAGCAAATGGCAGCTCCTTCCATGCCGAGAACCTCTGAGGGAAGGCTGTCGAGGATGTCCTCCGGGATGTTTCTGCTTACTGTCTGCTGAGCAGCCTCAAATGTAACCTTGTAGCTTTTGGGGCAGCAGGAAGCGGTGTGGTAGAAGGTTGTGGACGAGACGGCCATTTGAAAGCTACAGTAGTTATCAATCAGAGGTAAAGAGTGCACTTCCCTCCACCTGTGACTCTCTGTATCATAACACATCGTCACGGTGCGCAGTCCATCATCATGGTCTATGTCTTCAGGGGTCCTGGCCATCACATACACATAGCGATCTTCTACGCTCACTGTTTTTACATCTCGCAAGATCTTTGGCGCTGGCTCAAGGCTGATCCACTCATCCTGCTCCGGTTTGTAGACGGTGACATCCTTAAAACCCGGACTGAAGTTACCGTGACCCCCGATGCCGTACAGCACATCCCTGACGCATGTGAGACCGAAGGAGTGCTTTCGCGTCGTTAGGCTGCCAACATCCTCCCAACTGTTGAGGTTTGTGTTGTAGCGCTCCACCATCTTTGCGAAGCCAGGTTCCATGGAGCCCGCCACATAAACGTGACCCTCGGTAACTGAGATGGCATGGCCGTCGAGGTGGTTGTGTATGTGCGGCAGATTGACCCAACGATCCTCTGCGACAAAGTAGCCGACGCACTCGCTGAGATATTCTCCACTATCTGATACACCACCTACCACCATGATCACATCCATGTTCTGACCAAGACGTGGATGGATGGTTGCCATGTAAGGGGTACACGGATCTAAGTCAGCCAACTTAAGGCTCTCAGAGCAAACAGCATGAAACTCCAGAGCATTGACCACCAGCTGCTGACACTCTGCGCTGTTCGCCACTAAGGGCTCCTTTCTAACCACACGCGTCAAGTCGGTGGCAGCAACCTGCGGAAGCCTTACAAGCTTAAACAGCTCTTCAAAATACCTCTGCCGTTCCTCCAAGTTTTGGTGGACCCATTTCACGATCGCTTTAAACAACTCCTGCTCTGAGTCCACTGTGATTTCAGAGTCCAACAGCCAGTCTCGCACCAGATGAAACGGTAGAGTGTAGAACTCCTCGTTGTAAACAACTCTGTGGAAGTTTCTTCTGATCGTCCCGGCAGCATCCAGAGCAAGCTGGTTCAGACTGTACATGTGCGCCAGGCTGTGCACAGCTACGCAGTTGGAAAGATTTAACTTCTTCGCTAAGAACTCTGCACAGAAGCTCTTCAGCTGACACAACAAGAACCTGAGGGAAGGAGAAGTCAACATTTTAACTATTTCAATGCATAACATCAGTTAGTGCTAAAGGTCTTAACAAGGGTGTTTTAACCTATGATTAAATTACTGTATTATTAATAAAATACCAAATGAGGTACTGACATATCTTCTGCCAATTATTAGAATAAATTCGGCCTAGACGTTATAGGGAAAATATCTCATTAAAATATCATTGTGATTAACTCACAAGTTCTTTACTCTGCACTATCTTGAACATCACCATGTTCTCCTCATCACTCTTTGTGAACTTTAGCACTCTGGTCACTCAAATCTATATTAAGTGTGGGATCAAGGGTGGTGAAAGTCCATCCAACTGGCCAAATACACAAATATTTCACTTGAACTACACAGAGAATTCAATGGGTTTAGTGGGTGAGTGAATATTTCTGGTATCATATTTTTGTCGGTATGAGGAGTAACAATGCATAGTGCTCAAAACATACAGCCTAAAAATAATGCATCCAAGCCATTCTTTAAAATTGCAATATTGCACACAATGATAAACCTTACGTAGGACTGAGAATGAAAATTACCCCTTCAGCCAGAGACATAGCTTTTAATCAACACGGCCATTTGGTTACATTTCACTCAGTTTTTGCTCTTGAGTTTAAACAATGTATTACAAAATAAAATGTTTCTGATTGGCTGAGAAGTCCTTGTGATGTCTCCTCTCCAGCAGGCAACTAGCTCAGACCCAGATATGAAAAGAATAACAACCACAAGAAGCTTGCTGTAACTGGTCAGAACCAAGACTGGTAACCCTGTCGAGATTGTGATAAATGTTTTTTGGTTGCATCTGTCTGGTGTGTTCATATGTAATATTTATGATGCTGTTTGTTCGCAAACCTCCGAGATCATAACAGAATAGCTGTATTTAATCTAGGATTGAATAACACATATCTAGAACCAGTATATTAGATAATTGGGGTTTAGGGGTATCAGAGTAAAGGGGGCTTTAACAGGTAAGCACGCTGCACTTTACTGTTATTTATTTTCAAACATTTTTTAAACCGTGAATGATTTCCTTCAGCTTCACAATCGTGTGCTGCTTCGTTTTGATCTAAACACTTAAACAGTATATTATAATCAACAATTACCTGTCAGCGAGTTCCAGCACATCGTGCACATTTCCACTGGTCACCCTGACCTCTCCCGTGTACATGAAGTGTATGACAGCCTCCACGGTCTCTGGGTCGGGCCCCGCCGCAGAGCTCCACTCCCTCAGCTCCACTCTCCCGGTCTGAGACTCTGAAAACTGTCCGCCCAGCAGCAGCTCGAAGTACTGCGAGGCGGCGGACAGGACCGTGCGGTGTGCAGGTAAGGTTAGGAGCCTCTCCCCGCCGGACGCGTGCCTGGAGCTGAGGATCAGGGTCAGGTCGCAGAACAGCCCCGCCTTCCTCTGCTCGTTCTGCCGCCGGGAGAGCTCCGAGCAGTAGGCCGAGCAGGTGAACTCCTCGGCCTCCGCAGGTTCACCATCACCTGCTGTCAGAGGCGCTGCCTGCGCGGAGCCGGGGCCGCTACCGCAGCTGCTTTCGCCGCTCTGGCGGCCACTCTCCTCTGCCGCTGCTGCCATCCCGACACAAAACCTCAAAGAAAGATTAAAACTCTTCGCTATCTTCGGTAGGAAATCATAGGTGTGCATAAAACAGGTCAACAAGCATCCAGTGACTGTCATACATGCGCGGGGTTAAATCAGAGGCTTGATTGGGGAAAAACAACCCTCACTTCCGTCTTCAACACAATATTCCAGATACAGCATTTTGTTTAGCAGAAGGCTGGCGAGAGCCACGCTGATTCAAGCTAAAACCTTTGCACACAAAAGAGACCCTTTCGTAAATACAATAAAATGTAATTCCCTGAAGTTATCAGACGTTTTAATACGTCCCAATTTCAGCGAAGTTTACCTTTCTGGATACACAGGTTTGGCGCATGCGTGTTGCTGCTGCGATCTAACAATAGGAGAAGTGAACTTTTAGAGTGGGTGTTTTTCTTCAATTCAATTCAAAAATACATTAATAATCCCAAAGGGAAATAAAATAATGTTGTTCCTCATATTATGCAGGTTTATTCAAAAAGCCGTTGTAGATTCTGCACAGTCATTTGAAAATACACTGAAGTCAACATCACCTTTAGTGTATTTTTAAATGACAGAGTGCAGAGGAACACCCACTATGTTTATCATGATCACGATTATAGTGGTGCTGTCAAAACGGAATGAAAATCTACACACAGTAGTCATGGAAAGGCACAGACAATGGATCTGGTTGCATTTCGTACCAAATATTTAAAGGAAACCTTGTGTTAAGTAAAATAAAACATTTTATGTTACAAAGTCAAAATGTATATCATTAGAAGTGTGTGTGATCGACCAACACAAAGTAGTAAATAATTGTGAATTGGAAGAAAAATTATACCATTATATACAACTTTTTAGAATTACAATCTGAAAAGTGTGGCATGCATTTGCCTTCAGCCTACCTTTTCAATACTTTGTAGAACCACCTCTCATTGCTATTAAAGTCCTTTGAGGTATTCCTTTACCAAAGACTGTAACGTTCACTCATTCTTTTTTGCAAAACAGCTAGAGCTTAGATCAGATGAAGAGCATCTGTGAAATTTAGTTTTCAAGTCACAAATTCTTAGACTTGGGACTGGGTCATTCTAACACCTGAGCGGGTTTGATACATTGTAGCTCTGGCTTTGTGTTTAGGGTTGTCCCACTGGATGCTGAACCTCCACCCCAGTCTCATTTCTTTTGCACCCTTTAACCCAACTCAGCTTTTAACTTCTTCACAACTTCATCCCTGACCTGGATGATGTGTTCCTTGGTCTTCAAAATGTTGTTGGTTCATTAAATGTTCTCTAAAAAAAAAAAGAACTCAGAGACCTCCACAAACTGCTGCATTCGCACTGAGATTAAATTACACGCAGTTGGACATCTGAAGGTGTAGGGGTATTATATTAAAAGAAGCTGAATACAAATACACGTCAGTTTTCAAATTTGTAAATAAAAGGAAAACCCATGTACACTTTTCTTTACACCTGACAATTATGCACTATTTTGTGTTGATTTGTCGCATAAAAATCCCATAAAAATACATTGAGGTTTGTGGCTGTAATGTGACAAACTGTGGAAAATGTTTATGAACTGTAAATACTTTAGTGTACATTTGAAAAAAAATTACAAATAACTATTTAACATAAATGCCAAATTGGAAAAGGAAACTATTCTCTCATTTAACAAAACATTATCCTTTCCCAGTTGCATGGCTACTTTTAACATAATAAATGCAAGAGAAACAAGATTCAGGACAAAGAGACTGGACTGAGTCTACTATATAGGGTGGCTGGGTTCAGGCATCAGAAAAAATAATTGATGGCTAAAAGCCATCTTTTGGAATCACTTGAGGGAAATGCATCTGTCCATCAGAAGTTTATTTTATTCATTAATGGTTCAAAACCAAAAGGAAAGGGATTGTTTTAAAAGCCCATTTCTTGTATATAGACTCTACACCCTCTTCTGAAGCGGTCACCATAGAGAATCTATTCCGAATTAGCCTAAACTACAAACATAATTTTATTTGAAGCATAAAACAAAACAGGTTTACACGTCAAATCACAGAGAAATCAAACAATTCATCAGATACGAATTTAAAATAATTTATTATTGTACCACTAGGTGTCAGCATATTACAAAAGCAAAGCACTTTTCACAGTTAAATAAAAGAAGCAAAATAAAGACCGAACACAGCGGGCGTTACAGGTAGCCGTTACAGAACTGACTTCTATTATGAGGGATAACTTCCACAAGTAAGGCAAACTGCTTTCATAGTCCCTCGCCTAACTGGTTCCTCCAGGACTCAAGGGGCTCAATCACGAATAACAAAACAGCAAGATGTAGAGTCATTCGGGAATTTAAGACAAAGTAATTCAGAACTGCAACACAAGTAAAGCACCTAATTCACATTAACTGAGGACATTCGACCATTCATGGAGAAATCGGGGCTGTAAACGCGGTTGTTCCAGGAATAGCAAAGCTGACACCAACTCCTTACCGGTTTATTTTTCCCTTATTTTATAATCAAGTTCCAATTTTATGACAGATGGTACACTGTTTCAACAAAAACATTTAACCAAAATGACCTTTGGTTTGGAAACTGGTGACAAATCTGGAGAGGATTAAAAATTGTATTTCTAGCCAAGGTATGGTGCTCAATAAGGCCAAAAAGCTCAATTCAGCACTTTTAAAAAAGCTTGATGCAGACAAACTAATTACAGTGAAAGATGGTTAATGTGCGTAAGTAGTATAAAAAGCATTACTGTATTGCCGACCTTGAACAGATTTCCCCTTGGCAGCTGTTCATGCAGATTAACTATCCGGACTGCAAAATGGACAAGTCAGGATGGAAATACCATTTGAATTCTGCTTTTTACCAGCTCCCCAAAACAATTTTCACTGCTTTTCTACTTGATTTTAAATGTCTATTGATTTCTCTGTACTGTTCATTGGTTTGCCCCCCCCCAAAAAAAAAAAAACTGAATAAGTTACATGTCTAAATTTGTTAAATATCTCATCAAAAACTAAATCTAAAAATATCCTTCCCCCTTTTCCTTTTCAAAACGTAAAATTAAAATGTCTACCCAGATCCCTCAATTGGTGGAATATCCCCGAAGATCCCCCAGCAGCAGCAGCTGTTGTTACCGGACACTACAGTCATGTTAACAGAGACGATGCTTCCGAACTGGCACCACCATAAGCCAGTGCCATGATGAGATGTTTACATGGACATGTGTTCAGGAAGCACGTAGGAGATGTCGTCCCACGGGTGGCGGTACAGACCCTGTTTCAGCCTCTTCTGATCCAGGTAATGCCCTAATGAAGCAAAACATGGTTAAAAAGACTTGTTTTTATACTTGGATGGTTTAAATCTAGGCAGCGTTTGAATGGGACTCACCAATAAAGCCCATACTACGGCCAAGAACAAAGATCCCATTGAGTGCGCCGATTTCCACAAACTCATCCGCTTCATCCCTGGAACCAGTTCAACATGCAGGTGAGAAACAACAGAGAACTATGAAAACATCTGAATTTTCCACCAAGCATGTGTGCATGCAAAAAAAACAAAAAACGACAAACATCCGAACCTTTGATCCATAAATGTGTTCGGATCATGTTAATTTTAAACCCTTTGCTACATGTTCATGCAGGAATAACAGGTAAATAAGTTACATAGTTGGTCAAAACTTCAATTTACAATGAAAATGTGTGCCGTTTGTGCTCCTTGTGTTTACTGGTTCAAGCACGATTGTCTGCTCTTACCGTGTGAAGCCTCCGCACGTTCTAAGCAGGTCCACAAAGGAAACGCCAATAAAACCATCTACGTTGAGGATTAAGTTGGGTTTCTAAAAGACAAAAAACAAACATAAAAATGTTGATTTTGTGAATGAGATCAAATTAATATTGTTATTTATTTATCACATTTTTTTACATTTATCACATGTTTTCAAGAGGGTTAAAGCTATAAGTGACCAAAAGCGTACAGGTTTGTACTTGAAGATGAATTTAGTCAAATCATTTTAATAATGATAAATATAAATGATAAACTAACCTTTCTGATAATAAAGGTTTCTTTGGAGTGCCATATTTGTGTTTGTGAGGCGAAAAACGATATTTTTAGTTACCATTACCATCACAATAAACTCCAGAAAACATCACGGTGACATTAGTAAGTCTACCAACTCATATCTTTTTGAAGCCATTTGTGATGTTTAGACACGTTTGTTAACTACTCAACTGTCCACTCGTTGCTCCTTTATGGGTTTTAGAAATGTGCATAGAACCAGATTCCATTATGGCGTAGAAAATGACACGTAAAAATAAGCCTTTCATCAACAATAAGACACAAAAAGTATTTTATGTATCAAAAGTTGGATTGTACTATCGAATTTTAAGTTAGTACAATGAATAAAAACAAGAAAAAAGCTTGTCGGATAGAATTTCTATAGATTAATTATGAGTCTGTGCTGAATTGGGTATATTGTGTCTCTTAACGCCTTTTTTCCTTTTCTGTAGCAGGTTGGCAAATAACATAAAAAAATCCGAGCACAACAAAAGTCTGTGAATCCTAATGAGGATAAACATTTATACATGGTTTGCTTCGGTCTTGCCGTGTTACCTTGGAAGTAGTGATCTTCTCCACTTCTAGTGCGTAGTCTAGCAGCTGGGTCAACGGAAAGTGTTGCTTAACAAAGTCCTTCAGTATCTGCACTCGCATGTCTGGATTGTTGATCTAAAAACAAAAAGAGCTGCATTCAATCTTGTGTCTTGTTTGAAACAGTCAAGGAGAATCGTCTCTTCACTGTAAATAGTCATAATTATGAGTCCACAGAAACACAGCATTGCTAAAAAGAAAAACTGCTTACTGATTTGACCCTGTGCCCAATGCCCATGATAAGTTTGCCATCCTTCTTCATCTTGTTGACAAACTCCATGGGCAGCATGCCGCTGTCGAACGCCTTGCTGAACTGCTTTGCTGCAGCATCCAGAGCGCCTCCAAAGCGGTCCCCCTGGACCATAAAATAATCTCGTTTTAGCAGAAAAATAGGCCAGTTTTCATTTCAGAAATTATGCTCTTGCAAGCAAAAAACAGAAATAGACAGTGTAATTGATAAACAAAAGGTTTTAAGTGAAATACTGTATCAGCAATGTTTTTGACACACATTTCGAGTTACATTTCTTCAGTCATCTTCATAGATGACACAGTGTCAGTTTTAGACTTTTTGTGTGCGAGTAGTACTGACGATGGTGAGCAGGCCAGACGTGAGGCTCGAGATGAGGTCTTTGCCAGCACGGGCACAGACGATTGTGTTGTGAGCACCGGAAACAGCAGGTCCATGATCAGCAGTCACCATCAGGCACATCTCGATGAACTGACAGGCGTAGCGCGGCAGCCTGAACAGAAAAGCAGCAGAGCTGTTTCAACAAAAAAATGCTCCAATTCATTTTTAAATGTTCAACTTTTTATACCTTTCAGAATCATATTAGTTCTTTGTCTGTTTTTCACCCAGTTCTAGAGGGTCAAAGAAAAAAAAAACTAAAAACAAACTGGTAGGTGGGTGGGAAAACATGGATAAAATCCAAGTGAGTAAGCAGGTGGGGGAAACTTTGCTATAATCCAAGTGAATGTGCAGGGCAAACATGGTCAAAGATGTATAGGCGGAGCAAATCATGTAAATGGGCAAGACACACCCTGCAAATTGCTGAGTGGGTGGGGCAAGAGCTTGGAAACACCCATGAGTGAGCGGTGCAAAACTGCAGAAAATGAGTAGGCAAGCCAAACTAGAAACACTACATAAACTGTTCATTTAAAATCAATATTCAGACAATCGGCAGAGGATAAAGTCTAGAACATTTTTCCATGTTAAAATATCCTTTTTTCATCGTTATACAGTCTAAACGAGCACTTCCAGGGATCAAATGCCTATATTTTTCCAGACTGTAAGAACTGTAGCAGACTTCTTTCCTTCACAGAAAAGTGTACATCACACCAACCTGCGCTGGAACCAGAGCAGGCCCAGTACTCCTCCTATACCCATCTCCTCTTTGAACACCTCTGTGATTGCCATGCCGGCGTAGATGAGCTCCTGGCCTCGCTCGTCACAAATGCTCGTCATGAAGGATGCTGGTTTCCGGATCAAGCCTAACTCCTTGAAAAGGTTCAGAGAATGAAAGAAGCATATTAGCCTAACCTAACATTTTGTATTGGTAAGCCACCAGTAATAAATATTCAGTTACAACTGGGTCTTAGGGGCGTAATGATAAATCCAATATAAAAAAATAATCAATATAAACTTGGTAATTTTGGAGGTGGTCATAAATCCAAAAATGCATTGAAAAATACTTCCTTTTTTGTTTTCACAAAGAGAATAAAGGTTTCATGAAGTTCAGTCTGTGTTTCGAACAATTATGCAGGTCAAGTATTGTGTTTCTTACCCGAGCCCAGGAATAATCCATGGGTACAGTTGGAGGAGGAACTTCCTGCGCAGGAACGATTGTGCCATCGGCCACCAGTTTGTCATAAACAGTCCTGTTCCGTTCCATAAAGTTAGTTCAAGGTAAAAAAAACAAAACAATTCACTGTTAAAATAAGGCCTTTGATTAGATTCCTACTTGATGACATCCCCCAGCTCATCAAAGCTCTTTGGTACATAAGCTCCAGCCTCCCTCAGAGCCTGGTTCTTGGCCACTGCTGTCTCTGAGGCCTGGTTGGCACAAGCTCCTGCATGGCCAAACTGAACCTGTAGGTGGCAGTATTACATGGTTACCGGAACCCAGCAGTGAACTCCAAAGGCTATTCCTTTTTTAATTAAGTTAAAACTAACCTCTGAAGCAAACATGGTGGCACATGTTCCAATACACCAGCACACAACGGGTTTAGTGATCCTGCCCTCTGTGATGCCCTGGCAGATTTTGTATTCATCTGTGCCTCCAATCTGTGTCAAAGAACAAATATGAAAATGAAAGGCCGTCACAAATGATCTAATATCTAATCTAAGGAGGCATTCCTAGAGTGACACACACCTCTCCCAGCACCACTATCATCTTAATCCCTGGAGTGTCCTCATAGCGTAGGACATGGTCCATGAAAGTGGTACCTGGATATCTGGCAAGAGGTGCATGCACACAATCAACTAAAAGTTTGGTTCTACATCAGGTTTCAACAGGATTGTCACTCTTAAACAAATATTTTATAAGAAGGTGCTTTTACCTGTCTCCTCCGATGGCTACACCTTCATAAACACCATCTGTGCTGCGCGAGATGATGTTGTTCAGTTCGTTGGACATGCCTCCAGAGCGTGACACATACGCCACGCTCCCAGGACGGTACAGTTTGGACGCCAGGATGTTGTCTAGCATGCCGCCAGTGTTGCCGATCTTAAAACAACCTGGCTTGATCCCACCAACCTGGGAGACAAGTTCAACAGAGATTTGCAATGTAACACAGCAGCTCTATCAGGGTTTCTGCAGGTTTCAGTAGGTTAGATTTATGGAGACCTTTTAAAGACAATTTTGATTTAGATTTGAGAATTACCGTGATTACTAAAAAAAAAAAACTCAATAATTTAATTTGAAAGTTAAATATAGCTGTTTTTACCCATATTGCTGTTTTGTTAGCTTTGGCATGTGAGTCGATTGCTTTTGCACCTAATAACTCCTATACAATAAGTTTAAAATGATAAATGGCAAGAAACAGTTGTTACTGCCCTATAAGCCTTATTGTTTCCTAAGTTCTCATCCAGACCAGAAACACAGAGCAAATGATTGGTGGCAAAGCATTTCTAATAATAAAAAAATATATATCCAATTGAATGAAACAAAAGAAGTTAATGGAAGAGGACCTGTAATGAAAAATCAGGTAATATTTAACGATCTTTAAGGCCTAAAACTGAAAGATTTTAGACAGTTTTAAACCCTGGAGAAACCGTGCCGTTTAGAGTTTGCTTTCTAACAGATTTGTTTGTTGTTTCAAAGCTCCATACCGTAGCAGGACCAATGATAGTGACGCCTTTCTCATCGGCAATCTTTATCAACTTTCTGGTCTGAGCCTCTGGGATGCCCTCAGCTATGATGGCGATGGTGTGAACCTGAAAGCATCAGACAAACGTTAGATTGATGCAGATGAATCTGAATGTTAGGTTACTTGCAGCTCCTCACGGTACCTGTGGGTACTGCATGGCCTCCAGTGTGCTGTCGTAAGCTGAACGCAGCGAAGCGAAGCTGATCATGACGTCTACCCCGGGGTGCTTCTTCATGGCGTCAGCCATGTTCTTGTAGACAGGCAGTAGGATCTCTTTGTGGCCCCAATAGAACTTCTGCTTGTGATCTCCACTAAGAAATACAAAAACAGAAACATGAAGGAAGTTTCTACTTCATGAAACTTGTGAAGGTAACTTAGTCAACTCAAAAACATTGTTAGGGAGGTACAGCTTACAGATTTAACCTCAACTACAGAGGTGGAGTTTGTAGATGATGTATGATTTCTAATCATTTCTAAATAAAATCTAATGTAGAAAAAATTCAATCGTCCCAAAGTTTGAATATTTTTACTTATGTTTTCTAATGCAACTGCTGTGATTCAGAGTTTGATGCTTTTTTGTCTGATTTAAGCATTTTCTACCTCCAACTAAAACTGCAGGGATGAAAACATGTAAACACTGGCTCTTATTGATGTACAGCAGAAAGTTAATAAATGACCCAGCTTTTGACAATTGAAAACAATAGTAGTGGACCGATGACTCTGATTATTCTGTTGGAGGAAGCAACATGGATTCAGACAGCAGTTTATTGCAGCTTTTCTGTTTGTTGTAAAAAAAAGTCAATCCAAGTAAAATCAAACATTTAAACATCTAATACCTCTTCACCTAAACATTGCAAACAAAGCTAGCTTCCTTTTATTGTATATTTTTACGAAAACATTTGTATTTGTATAATATTTACAAGAAAAGAGCTGGTTTCTTTTAAAATACTTGATTTTTAAAACACAGCTAGTTTTAATGGTATAGTAAAAAAAAAGCTAGTTTCATTTTATTTTATTCAGTATTTATTTAAAAACAGCAATTTTCCTTTATTTTATTGCATATTTCATTTATTTTTTACAAAAGATTTGTATACCATTTACAAAAAAAGAGCTGGCTTCCTTTACCTTAAAATAGTTGATTTTTTAAAAACACAGCTATTTTTTTAAATGTTATAATTACAAAAAGCCAGTTTCAATTATTTTATTTAAAAACAGCTAGTTTCCATTATTTTGCCCATTTAAATAAAAGGCTAGATTCCTTTTTTGATTTGTTATATTGTTTTTTGTTCATTAACAGCCAGTTTTCCCTTGTTTTGCTTTGATTTAAGAGAATTTATTTATTTTTAATGTTATTGTGATAAAGAAAAAAAACAAAGACCAGTTACCTTGACTTGGTTCATTGTATAGAGAAAAAAAAAATAGAGATTCACCAGATCACTAGCCAACCTGACCAAGATATAATTCACTCAATTGAATTATAAATGTGAGTATGGTAGGAAACCTACGTGAAAGGGTACACAATGGCAGCCACGGATGGTTGGTCTCGGGAGCACACATAGTCAAAATCCAGCATGCCCTGCACAGCACGTGTCTGCATGCCCCAGACGATGGCCTTGGTGTGTTTACTGAACAGCGTGGTTGCTTTGGCTGGTAGGAAAAAAATAATAATAAAAGATTAAATTCAAAACCGGTATTTTAAAGAATGAAAAGCAGGTATAAAAAGATGGGAGTCAAGGTAAGTTAGGAAAACTGCAGCAATGGGAATTTCAACAAGCAGAACACGAAGGGAACTCGGTCCGAGGACAAACATGGAGGAGGAAATCACACACACCACTGCAAACCATTTCAAAAAGCCTTTTAACACACAAAGCCTGCTTAAAGGGAATCTGATGAGACATTTTATTATCCTCCTTAGCCGATGAATGCTCAATCATTTAATATGTGACAAATAAAGGGTCAAGTTCACACATATTCACGCTCTTAAGGAGATTAATTTAATACCTCACAATCAGAAATAAGCAGGAAGGTTTACAAATTACATTTCAGTCACTGTTAGATTAAAAATAAGTTAAATCCACCCTCTTTGTAATTCTTTTCTGAAGGACATCAGTTCAGCTGCTTTACCTCCGTTTATCCACTCAGCAACTTGCCGCCCTTGGAGGGCTGAAGCTGAGTTGGCATGGAAACCAGACGATTGTCAGAGCTTACATTTCATTTGTTCCGGCACAATCCGTTTCAGCCCCCCTCAAACAGACATCATTACTGTCTTAGAGCAGCTTGAGCAAATTATAACACTTATGATGGCCGATTTTATATAACATGGTTATACAGAGGAGCATTATGAAGAACATCTCAACTTGGTCATTTTGTTGAGTGACTACGATGAGGTTTTCCCTTTTAAAAAGTGCAAATACAACACCATTTAGTGCCAACTATTAAATTAAAGTGCATTCATTAAAAAGGTTTAAAAAGACTCAACCATACAGCCATGCCAAACACACAGCAGACAAAACCTTGGAAATGATCCATAACCTAAACTTTATGAGGTGCAGCAGAAACATTTCTAAAACATATCTGAGATATTCCTTTTGAAATCTTCAGGTCATTCTAGTCTATCATAACCTTTCTAATACACGCACGAAAAGAATGACTCTACACATATGGTTCCAGTCAGTTCAGTCATAAATGATGAGCTTTTAATGATACATCTGAACAGTTCTTCAATTCTCATAAAAACAAACTTCACCTATTAAAAGAAAAACTAGAAACTGTTTGAATTTGGTGCTTTGTAGAAAATGTAAAGTCTATTTAATTTAGTTAATTAAGTCTCTATAAGGTCGTTTTTTGGCATCATTCTCCTGCTTTAACAAGGAATTTGTCCAAGTATCAGCAGTCTAGTTATTTATTTGATGAGATATTTAAAAATTTGAGGGTAGTCCTCATTAATTATTCCATCCCAGCTGTGGAAGTCACTAGTACCACAGCATGATGCTGCCACTGCCGGCCACTTGACCACTGGTACAGCTTCACCTCGACTCTTCCTCCTTTGTGAACAAATATCTGAACCTTTGTCTCTTCTGACCATAAAACCTTACCAGCTGCATATTTTGGTCGAGCCTGAAAGGTAAACGGACTGAATTTAAGAATCTGAATTTATATTGACTAGGAGCACGGGTTTTATTCTTGGTGGGCACCATGTTGATGTTAAAGCGGCTTCACGGTGACACGGATGTTACATCATCTTCCAGGTCATCGCAGGCTTGGATCTTGGTGGTTCCCAAACATCCAAACCAGTTAGCTTTGTTCTGAAGGGGATATTTGGGTCAGATGGCTCCAACTTTTATTGGGTAAGAGGTAAGCTTGTATGCATAATTTTGACTGTATGGGTTAGGGAAAACCCACAATAAATTCAAACTTAAACATCTAGTTCTTGTTTTTTTTTTTTAATAGATGGAGGCAGTTTCATATACATGCTAAAAGGTTCTAAATGAGTATAACAATGTCCATGATTAGTGCAAATAAACTCTAATCTATTTACTTTCTGTACATCCTAAGGAGTTCCTTATAAAGATAAGATTGCCGACAGCTTTTTCATAAGGCCTGACTGACAGGGGATGAAGCTGGCCTTAACGAAAGAACAAACCGCATACTGCACTAGTTTAATTAAGCCAGCTATGGCGGGTTATGGTTTCTTTTACAGGTTCTAAAATGCTGCCTTAGGTTAAAACTCACCAATTAAATTTTATTCTGTATTGAGTTTAGCTACAGAGTTTTACAAGGTCAGTTTAAGGATAAACAGAAAGAGAGGGGACAAATGAAGGTTAACAAAGGGGTGGAGGGGCTGGAGGACACGTCTCTCACATCCGTCCATACCTCCACTGCAGCCTGAAGAAGCTTGAGCTTCTGCGACACCACAGGAACAGAAATTATGACACAATGACAAGAAGGAAAGAAAAACAAAAGATTGAGTCTGACTCTACTGTATCCTCACTTCACTCGTCAAAACACCTAAAATGCAGTGGAAACTGTGTGTCGTGTCTGCAAACACACCCTAAAAAGCACAGCAGAGGAAAGAGCGTGCAAAGCTCAGCTGCTACAGGCCATGCCTCATTGTGCTGCTGTAGAGAGCAACATCTAAAAAGGTTCAGTTGAGTCACAATAAACAAACTAGATCTTTTAGCCAGCATCGAACCTTGGACTAAAACAGCTAAAGGAGAAAAGTTTTTCTATTTCATATTACAGCAAACGTTTATTTTAACAATAAAATTATGTTATTAGGACATGTAGAGGTACCATCATGTAAATGTGAAGCCTAAAAAGGCAGCTGATCGCAGTGAGAGCATGGCACACCTCTCGCTTACCTTTCCAACTGCCTGTGACCACATTCCTTAGAGGCCACAGTAAAGAATGAAGAGACTCTTAGAGAAACAAGCATGAAAGAACGTAAATGAGGAAAGTTTGAGCAACCAAAATCAAGAAGAAAGAAGGTGAAATAGAAAAAAACCCAAAAAGGTGTAAAGATGTCATTTGCAGGGATAAAGAAGCTATGGTAAAGGAAATGAAAAAAGCTAAATGCAAGACAAATTATAGATAACCAACTAGAAATGATTCATATGCGGGACTGTTTTGGCAATATTTACCTGGTGGAAGACCCGCTTTTGACTTTTTGGGTGGGGTGACGTCATTTGAAGTATTGGGTTCCGAGAACGAAGCGGTTCTTGATGTAGCTGGAGTCTGCCAGACAACAGTGAGAAATTAAAAGTATTTACTGTAACCAGAACCAACTGATAAAAGAAGCACAAGAGGAGATCCCGAAGAAAAGTGGAGCATAGTACACTCCTTCATTTTAAACCCATATAAAAGATACAGGATAACTTAGCAACAAACTAAACTACAAAGCTTTGCACAATAAGCAAATAAAGACTTACTGTGCAAAGCTCTCATGAGTGGTATAAAAGAATATAATAGAAAAGAAAGATCACTTAAGTGTCTTCTTGTTTGAACAAAGTAAAGCTGCACAAACTGGTTTCAAGGATAAAACTTGTCATAGATTGAGAAAATCCTGGAAATACCTGAATTAAACCACTATCAAATGCAGTTTTGATGGCAGCCATTTTCTTCAACTCTTAAAAACAATTAACTGGTAAAGGACATTTCCAGGTAAAGGTATTTAAATATCACAAGGCAAGGCTTATAAACGATCAAGCAGCTCCCAAGTACCGGGGTCCAGGTCAAGCCATTTGACTCATGTCCTAAAAGTTCTTGGGCTACTTAAAAATAATTAACTGCCATTTTTGTGTGAACTGGTTGCAGATCTCTAAAACTTTACAGTGAAAGTGAGACCGTGTTGGCTGCTGCAGCTTCATGCTCAAACAGCTTCATGAAGTAGTAAATACAGACTGTCAACATCTGCCGATTCCTAATCGTAAATGACTTGGATCAGAATCAAGATTGGGAAGTCAATACTCCAACTTTAAAGACAATAGCTGACCATCTTTAACCAATCTGCACAAGGAAGAAATGGAAATTAGGATGAATATACCATTGCACTGTTGCTGGCATTGAGAAGAAAGTTGGCAGTGTGGGCGGCAACTGGAGGTATATTGGGGATTGGCCGTTGGCCTAGAGCCATGCCAACGATGGCCGTCATGTGGGTCTCGGTTCCAAACACATAAATAGGAATACCTGTGGTCTTCCCTACAGAAAACAAACATTATGTTTGCAGATCATAGATTAGATAAAACTCACAAAATACAATCATTTAACAGCTGAATGCTCAAAGCTAATTTTCACTAACAAAAAATTTGATGCATTTATCCATAAAGAATTTCACTCACCTACTTCCCCCATCACTCTTAGCCCTTCCTGATAGTTGGGTCCGCCACGGCGCACAAATATGGAGACCTCATGCTCCTTTAGAGGACCTTGGTAATCTTTAATGGCTCTGACGATGCCCTGAGGGTAGAAACAGGCAGCTCAGTGTGGAAAGCACTAACTTGTAAGTGGCTCTGAAACACAAGCACAGCCTTTATGGTTTTAGTTGCTGCTATTAAATGCATCTGAGCACCGACACTGAACAACTTACTTCTACTGGTTGCAGAGCACAAAATAAACATTGCATTTGTTATTACTGAAGCTTGTTTTTTTGCTTTTCAGGAATATAAGCAGCAAAGTGAAAAGTTCAATATTTTATATTTATATATTTTTTATATAGTTTATATTTTAAACCTCTTTAAAAACCTTCCCACTAGCTGGATGTCTAAACTTCAAAGTTTCAAACAATACCAAGATATTAACAGTATACTTTTATTTGATTTTTCCACATTACTTCCTCAAATTTCAACATATTTTATTAAGATTTTATGTGATGAACCAACACAAAGTAACACATTATTGTGAAGTGGAAAAATGTTTTTTTTTTAAATAAAAAAATACATTAAAGCTTGTAATGTTTAACTTTTAAAAGTTAAAGAGGTATTGTTTACTTTTGCAAGGTGCTGTACATAGAAATAGCTGATGCTGGTTTGTATATTTAATAAAATTTAAAAATTGTACATCTAAATTGCAAATTCTCTACTTTGAGCAATATAACATTTTTAAGAGATAATATTGCGATTTAAAAAATTCCTTCAGTTCTTTTTAAAAAGACAAAGACTGCTTTAGATACCGGGATCCAAATGAACAACGTATTCCATCTAAGTTTAACTGATACATCTCATACAGTTGGCTTCTTTCACCTTGAATGTGGCTGCTACGTTGGTGAAGTTTGCAATGCTTCCTCCAATTATCAGCACTTTTCCTGTAGGGAAAAGAAATAGGTCTCTTGGTGTTATCTGGCACCTCAAATACATTGTGTATGTTGGCCATATGACATATTTCAGGTAAACAGTCACACTGTTGGATTCCACTCGATGGAATACCTAGTTTATTCTAAAAAGGGTGATTTCCCTACAGCTGTTTAACTCCAGCCCTCGTCTTTGACCTTCCTTGGAAGACGGAGAGTTTTTCTGTCCTTACCTTGAGGATGTTTCTCACGAGTCATTAGAGACAGGATGGTTTTTGCATAGTCGTAGGTCTGCTGTTCACTCGGTGCACCAGAGTACTCGCCATAGTTGGCCAGCTCATCCACACCGCCCAAGTCACAGATTGTGTCGCTAAAATACAGAAGAGTTTTATAGTGTAACTGAGTCTTGAATAAAGTGGACCTTTTCAGTTACTGGTCAATATAACGGGGGGAAAAAACTTGTCATACAAGCCTGGGGTGCTTTATATTCTAAATACTTAGATCTGACGTGCTTGTACCAAAGGATGGTTAAAGTGTTTCTACCAGAAAAAGTATCTAAATTCACTGAGCTACCTGTAGACCACTGAGGCACCTCCTCCAGCCACCATGGTCCAGATCCTGCCTTGTGGGTTCAGCAGGGTCAACTTCAGACTAGCACCACTCTTTGCATCCAGATCTGCGATGTAGGCTTCCTAAAATTACAAAGAAATCACATATCCAGAGGTAAGGAAGCAGATATTTACTGACATCAATGCCATTTAAATCTCAAGTTAGTGTCTGTAAATTAAATCAACTCGATGCTCACTAAACCTGAGTCAAATAAATACTGGCAAAGACATGAACTTAAGGAGATAAAAAGATCTAAAAAAAAACAAAAACAGTATAGTTCCTCAGATCTCACCTCTGGGTATGCTTCTCTTCCAAATGGTGGAGGAAACTCCACGTCACCCCACTTGGACTTGCAGATAAAATCTGCTGTAGCGTCAATCTTGGCTGCCATGTCGAGGACATACACTCCATCCTTTGTAAGGACTGGTACGGAAGTGAAAGTACATTTGTTTTAGATTTATACGAGTTCTTCTAATTATGAATTGTCACTGATAAATTAGATGAACTTATTAGATAATAATCATCAGAGGGGTCCATGTTTTACCAAGGGGGTTGATCTCAAGGTAGGTGAAGTAGAGGTCCTCATACAAGTTGAAGAGCCCCACAATAAAATTGGCCAGGACTCTTTAAGAAAAAAACAAAAACCAGTTAAAAATCAAGAGAAATATATAAGAATGGAAGGTTTTGGTAGAAAGTTAAACCTTATGAGAACATATAATCCTTCCATTAACCATACACTGCTTCTTTTGTTTTTAAAGAGATAAGGATGCTTTCAAGATGCTGGGTAGGGAATTTGGGAACTTTGAAGGTGAAACCTTACAGGACAGAAGAGCTCCACTGAAGGCTTGGACTCTGTGTTTACAGGACATCAAGGTTATCTTGACATTTAGAGATACCTTTTTATCCATTTTCTTTCCCACTGCAAGGATATTCACACAGCACCTCTTTTAAAGTGTTTCAAAAGCAAAAGATAACAAGGAAGGAAACAAGACAAAAAGGAAGGAAATGAATAAAGTGTCAAATTTATGTTCAGCTGTGAACAGTAGCAAAATAGTAATCCAACTGTGTTCGCTATTGTAGACCATTCTGCACTGCTCCAAAAAACACAAACGTCTGCATTACTGGCATTCCATATTAACTGCAAACAGACATTGATTCAGGGGCATGTAATACAAATGCATGTTCATACGCTTTCTTGTCATCAGGAACGTGTGTGAGGAGCTGCTTTTTGACTTGGGTGTCACTCAGTTTGTCATCCACGCCGACGGTCAGCCTTTGGGCCTTGGTGTCCACGTCACCCACCTCCACTCCACCTTCGTGGTGAAAGAGTACATGGTCGCCCTCGCGTGTGGCGTAGATGCACACGTAAAACTCTTCCTCCTGAACAAGTTAAACACGTGAACAAACATGTCAGACTGTGTTTGGACAGGATGTGATAGGAGTATGTCAAGGTGAACAAGGTCTGTAGCATATTTATATCAGTTTGTTCAGTTGAGAAAATCTGAGATGAAATAATTACCCTGATCTATAAACTAAGTTCATGCAGCACATTAATTGTCCTGCTTGTGTAGGTAAGTTAGTTTTTGGGGTGTGTCTGTTTAAATTAATATGACTCAGCATTTAGAGTAACCAGCATGTATTACCTGTGTGTGTGGAACAAATGGCTCAATGAGGAAGTTCCTCAACACGCCTTTTGCCCTTCCCACCTATTAAAGACAAAAAAAAACATTCAACTTAGTTCACCCTAATTAAACAGAAAGCCAATTGAGCATGCTGAGGAAGTAGCATACAATACTTGACAAGCTGCCAGCTATTTGTAGGTGAAATGAGACTGACATTAACTCAGGGTTCAGTGGCAGCCAGTTTAGCACGACTACATTTCCTGCAGACTAGAATAGAACACCTACTGACCGAGCAGGTCTAAACATACGCCCACTGCCTCTGGCTACTAGATTGTGTTGCAGGTCATCATATGTAACAAACTCAGGCGCTAATAGAGCTCTATTCATACACTGCTATCAAAGACAGAGAGATAGAGATATAGAATCTTAAGCGTTAAGGGTCTATATTCTCTAGAAAATACCAACAGAGACTGTTGTTAACAGCTACCGATGGCACCATGTTTATCGCTAATATAACATACTAAATACAACCAAAATTTTGACCCCTGATCATTTTGTCTGTTTTAAAAAAATAATAGTAAAACACTGTTTAAATTCTCACTCACACACATTGTGTGACATCACCTCTGTTCCCAATACGACTGCTCATTGAAGGAGGGTTAAAAAAACTACTTTGAATGCTGTTAATTATGGTTCCTAAACATAAATTGAAATCAGCTAAAAATCAGTTTCGCCAATTTAATTATCTGTAGCTTATTCGATCCATTAATCCTCACGATACATTTCCTGCATCTGCAATTATTGCCTTAACGAGATAAAAATTAAGTTAGTCAACATCTATAAAAAGCAGATAGAGAACAGTTGACTCACTGTGGTTTCTTTCATAAGTTGACCTTTAAGCCATTCTTTGACTCCCTGGAGGTCCAGGTTGATGCCCACAAGCCCCAGCTTCCCACGCCGTTTAATCAGCTGATCCGGCTTCACCACCAGCCTCTGCAGGAGAAACAGGAAACATCAAATAAAAAGGTACAAAGTCCCTCGACTTGTATAAACACTTGTGGACTATCATAAAATGAAAGCAACTATCCACCTGTATCAGACCAACAGAATCAAAGGTGTTTATACAAGAACTGACTTAATTTCCTGCAAATTAGGGACACGAGATTCAGGGAGCCTTGCAGCTTCACTACTGGCGTCAAAACAAAACTACAAAAAGACGAGTAGAGGGCTGTTAAAATCGTGACAAGCAGACTTACTTCAGTCAGCAGCCATGGGTGGTCCTGTGTGAGACGGTCCCAATCAGTCTCTGGGGTTATATTAGCATAGCGGAAACGGTTCTGCACGGCAGCTGAGGAGCAGATGTACTTGTACAGGAACTCCTTCCCGGTCTGCTCTGAAATGGCTTTCGCAGACATCGTATCGCTGGATAGAACAGGTCCTGTGGAAGATGGAAAGAGAAGAAGATTATTAGGTTAGATCTCTGCAACATTAGATATTTTGTAGTTGCAAAAAGCAGCAACAAAACTACTTCTGCTCGATCCAATACTGATAAGCCAGAGTTTCAAAATGAAAACTTTATGAAAATGAAAATAGGGGATATGCACTTGTATTAAAAGAGCTGTTGCCTAATGTGAAGCATAACAATAAACATGCACAAAGAACAAACAGTTTCTTCTTAAAGCATTTCAAATTTCACCACCATCAGTGCAACCCTGTAGTGCAGATGCTGATTTCTGTGCAAACAATATTGTGAAATGCAATGAAACTGAGCAGCACCATTACATCAACAAAGTCCAGGAAAGCAAAGTGTTTTCAGATAATAGCGAATTAAAAAAAAGGCCCTTCAAATGCACCGTTGAACTAAATTGCTGCACCTGCAAAAACATTAAGGAATCCAGTTACAAAACTAAACATGGATGAGTTACCTCACACTCGAAAGGAATGCTTCAATAACACTTCACGACCTTACATTTTCATTGGATTATTCTAATGCTCGTCTTGTGATAGAAGAATTAAATGTTTTATTTTGTTGGATCGTTCAAATTGCTGACCTAAACGTAACAAAACTAATGCTTTGCTAGAAACACTACAGTTTTTAAAGACACCCAAGGGTCAAGTTACAATCATTTTTTTTTTGGTATAATAATCCCACATAAAAAGGTCGAGTCTTTCCCTTTTTGCTTTATGGAAACTAAGCAATGGCCTGTAAGAGATTCTGCCTAGATGATAACCTTAAGTAAAAATGCCACGGTTTCATGATACACATAGATAACATTATCAAGCTTCTTTTATTAATTAAAACAGAAAAGCCACTCTTATTCCTAACGCTGCAAAATGACTAACAAATGGATTACAGTAATAATGTCATGTGTACCTCAGATTTATTTAAGCTAAAATATATATTAAAACACGTGCTGAATTTAGCTTGTTAATTGGTCTGGTTATGTGCTCTGAGTGGCAACCTTCATTCGTTTAATTTACAGACATGTCGCTTGTGGCTTCCTAGCTGTAATTTTTAAGTAACAGGACTGAAATGTGGCACATTTTTTTCACGCTTGGAAATACAACCAAACAGTTGAAGTTGTCTTTTTTTTGTAAGTGAGGGCAAAGTGTAGTAGCTTTCATTAAGCCAGCTGACCAGCGGTGCACAGCAACATGTGGGGAAGGGGCCATGCGGCATTACTAAGGCATATTCTCTGAAATCTAAATAAAAAGACTTTAAACTGCGTGAATGAAGCCGAAATTATTTCAAAACCTATGTTTAGCTTGATAATAGTAACATACTCTAATGGAAACATATTTATTAAATATATTTGAATGACTATTAAGGCCATCATATATTTTAAGAGAAGTTATGTGGAGTAAATAAGAGTGAGCAAGCTGGAAGTATGTACACAATAATCATACAAGAGCTAAAATGATTGGCAGAACTGATTTCAAAAGAACGCACGTTTTAGAAATAATTTTTCTTGTAAAATTCAATCCAAACATTTTTACCCAGTTTGGACAATCGGGCCAGTTTGAAGATACAGGCAGATTTTAACCAACCAAGTTTTATTCCCTGCAAAGATGGTGAGAATGCTTAAAGTGGACCAGTTTGTCTCCCAAGTTCAGAACAATGAAAAGTGTCTCAAACACAAAACGTTTAAAAAGGTCAACAGGTAATTAACAGCCTATGTACGATATACTTGTTATAATCTCATCTTCTAACAGACCGTTACATATTCTTGTTTAAATGTCATACATCACTAGGGTGAAGGGTTATAGCTTGTGCCCCTTGTTCTACTCCACTTTTTCCTTCCACTCAACTTTTTACAGCACTCTGAAAACAAAGCTTCTTAAACAATGACCACTGGTACTATAACCTCCGTGTCTTCCCTATGATTGTGTAGGCCAGAACATACAATTCCTCTATTTACTGTAAAAGAAATGTGGTTTCATGACTTCAAAAACAGCCTACCAGCACAAGGTTGCTCGGTTATTTAGTTATTCTGTCCTTATTTGTGTTTAGGGGTGTGAAATAAAGGTAGATAGGGACGAAACAGTGACATGTGGGTATGAAATAGAGGAACAAATTAGAAATTCTTGAAATATCTCACTTTGTGAAATTAATCCATATAAGGAGTTGAATTACTGAAATATTTCAACTATATTCTAAATCACTGAAATGAACCTGCAACCTCACACCAACAACCCAAAGAAGATAACAAAACGAAAACAACATTTGGCACTGATTTTCTTGCCATTCCAGTTTTAACAGTTGCTCAACTACACACAGACAGTGATACGAATTGCTCTTGACCCTGTTTTCAAGTTTACCACCCTAATTTAATTTAATGACAGAACATTATTTGGTGAATGGCAGGGCAAAGTTTAAAGTAGCTCAAATTAATCTAGCACACACCAGGGAGGTTTTATTACTTGAATATACTCAGCTTCTGTGTCACCGATAACATTTTATGGTGACTTTATTTCAGCTTCTTAGAATGGTTTTCTGCCCCTGTTGAATCACTTTAACGCCAAGAAATGGTTTCGAAGTCTTTGATCATCATACTGTCAAACCTTCAGAGACAGATGACCCAGTTTTCCACCCTAACATAATCCTCATGTCCGATCTATTGTCCAAAGCTACTAAACTGTGAAATTTCAGCCACTGTACATCCTCAGATGCAGGAAGGACCAGAAGAGAGGGGGACCCTGCCTCAAACATAGCTGTTGCTGGATGAACTCATGGATGCTTCAGTGCTTCTTCTCCAGCTGCGCGACGCATAGTGGAGGCTTATGAATGGAGCCCCTGTGTAGACCACCACACCCACTCCACTGACTCAGTAAGCAGCTAGACCAGCTCAGCGATCACTTTAGCCATTTTTTTTTTTTACTTTGAGTACACAATGGACCAAGATGGCCAACCTTGTGTCAGCTAAAACAATATGGAGGTAAATTTGTCTCACTATTATTCAATCAAACAAACAACTAATCTCAATCAAAAAATATTAAGTTGTGATCAAAAAAATTGTTTGAAAAAACTTTTTTTTGCGCATGTCAAAAACTTTGGTTACGGGCTCCCTCTTGGTTTGACGCTCTCGATTTTTGGTTTAAATCAAAGAATTTTGAGTGTGGAAACAGAACATGCTGGGGGGGCCTAAAGGGGGGGGAAGATGTAAAACTTTTTCCCTATTTGGTTAGCGTGACTAAAGCGTCAGACTCTGACCCCCACCTCGACTTCCGCTCGAACTGCGGGGCTTGCAGCGTCGCTTCAGGGATGAACACAACTGTACAGAAAAAAACTGGGGTTTTAAATTAGCCGACAGTCGAAATACCGGTCGGGCCCACCACACCAGCTCTCTCTTAAAATTAGTGTAGTTCATAAAAGGGCAATCGGGATGGAGCAAAAGGGGACCCGACCTGGCAACGGTTGAAAAAATACGAAAAAAAAACAGAGTCCATGTGGGCAGACGGAAAACCCTAATCCTGTGTCTGTCCTCACCCCCGTGATTTTTTTCCTCTCCCGTGCATTCCCACACCACAGCGCCTTTCCCCCTTTGGGGCCTTTTAGACATTTAAAAAGGGCAGCTGAGAGGAGGGGAACATTTCTTTTTTCAGGTTTTCCTTTGATGAAGCAAAAACTGTTTCCCTTCCCTTTCAAAACAGGGGCTTTTTTCCAGTCCCAAGGGCGGGGAGGGATTCGGATGCTCTTCCCAATTTAAGCTGCCCAGACCATTTCCCAACGGACCCCCATCGACCTAAAAAAAAAAGAAGGTTTGTGGTACTTTGGTTGGGGTATTTTGGTGTATTTCTCCAAAAATTTAAAAAGGGAAAAAATTATAAAAATTACTAATTCGGGTTTAAAAATATACGGGGGTTGGACAATGAACTAAAAACCCCGGGTTTTTAAGCCCCCAATAATTTTTTGGGTATGGGTGGGGCACCCCTTTTTGCGGCCCATACACCCTTTCAATTCCCCTTGGGAATAACATTCAAGTCCTGCAAGTGGTCAGAGGGTTTTAAAGGGCCATTTTTCTTGCAGGATATTTGGCCCAAGGCCCAACTACTGTTTTTACGGGTGGGGGAAAAACTTTTCCGGGAACTCGCCCCTAAAAAACCCCCCAAAAAGTGGCCCCAATAATATTTAGATCTGGTGCCCGTTGCAGGCCATGGGAGATTTTTAAATTCATTTTCATGTTCATCAAACCAATTTTCACCATTTCTTGCGGGTTTTTTATTGGGCTTTTGTCCACCCTGATACCCCGGCCCCCCCCCCTTCAGGATAAAATTTTTGAACCCTTGGGATGCACTTTGGTCCTCAAAAAATGGTTTGGTATTTTCCTTTGGGCATGTTTGGGGCAGTGACGCGCCCATCTAGCACAAGTTTTTAGGCCAAGGGAATGCCATGATAGGGCACCCCAAAACCACCACTGATCCCCCCCAAGCCCCATTTGGGGGCTGGCAATATTCGGGGTTTGGGTACCCCTTTTTGGGGTTTTTCTCCACACCGAAAAACCTCCCCGGTGGGGGAAAAAAACATTTATTGGTGCCATTCTCGGAAAACCATACATTTTTTCCCATTGCCCCAAAAAAAGGCCCAAGATTTGCGCCCCTTTTCCCCCCTTTAAAAGGGGACTTTTTGGCATTGGCATGAGGTGACCAAAGGTTTGGTATAGAAACCGGGCCGTTTTTTGCCCCTTGGGGGGCCCCCCCAAAGGACAGCTGGTGGAAACAGGAAGTTGAGGTGCATTTTTAATTCTCCGGTTTTTGGGAGCCGGGGTTTTTAGGGTTTTTTGGGATAAAATTTCCGGGGTTTAGCCCCCCGAAAAACCCTTTCAGACCTTCCTTTTGCGTCCACAGAAAATCCGTTTGGATGTGGTTCCCCTTTCCTTGGTGGAAATGGGGGCATTACCCGGGGATACCGGGGTCTTGTTACATCACAAAGCCCTTGCTGTCTTGGCACAGATGGGGCAGCAAGACGGCCCCAAAATTTTTGTCCTTTTTTGAACCCCGGGTTTAGGGTCCCCCAAAATTTTGTTGTGTGTTTTTAATTTATTTTTGGAGGCCACTGTGTTTTTACCCGGCAAATTTAAAACCTTCACACTTTTGCTCTAGGTGCAATGTCCCCAATAAATTGAAGACTGATTACCAGGGCGGGTTTCCCAATTTTAGCCATGAAACCCCCCAAATCTAAAAATAAAAGGTGTTCGTTTCTTTTCCAAACCCCTGTAGATGCCCCTTATAAAATTTCTGAAAGATTGTTTGTTTCCCCTCTAAAGGGTTTTGGGAGGGAAAAAAATTTAAAAAGTTAAACCAAAGTCTTTATAAGGGTTAAATTTGAGCATTTTGAGGTATTTTTAAACAAAAATTTCTCCCGAAACTTTTAACAGTAAAATTTTAAATATTTTTTTTTGCGAAAAAACTTTAATGTGAAAGTTGAAAAATGTAATTAAATAAAGGGTTCTGTGGGTTTAAATTTTCTTTTTCCCCTTTTATTTTTCTCAACGTTGCCAGGATGGGGTCCTTTCTCCCCAAATCCCTTTATTGCACCTTGTATGAACTACACTAATTTTTAAGGAGAGCTGGTGGGGCGGGCCCTTGACCGCGTTTTTCTGACTGTCGGCAAATTTAACCCGGGTTTCTTGTTTTTACATTTTGATGTTTCCCCCCTGAACCCCTAAGCCCGCATTTCGAGCGGATTTCAAGGGGGGGATCAGAGTTTTGACGCTTTAGTCAGCGTTTCCCCCAAAAAGGGAAATTTTTCTTAAATCGTTCGTTTTTAGGCCCCCCCCCGGATTTTAATGTTTCCAGCATTTTCAAAATTTTTTTGGGGTTCCAACCAAAATAAAAGGGTTTCCAAACCCAAAAAGGGAGCGGATGGGAAACCAAAGTTTTTTGACATGGGGAAATAAAAGTTTTAAAAAAAAGTTTTTTTTGTTTAAAAAAATTTAATTTTTTTTTGATTTATTTTTTTTTTTTTTTTTGGAAAATTTTAAAAAAAAGTTTAAAACCACAAATTTAATTTTTTTTGGTTTTGAGATTATTTTTTTTTTTCTTGAAAATTTAATTTAGAAAAATTTACCTCCATAAAACAAACCCAAGAAAGAGAGCTGCTTGCTTTTGTTACAACTGTGAGCAAATGACTTCATACTTACCGCTTTAAACCTCAACATGTTAACAAAACACTAAAGAATATGGCTACGAATTGTATCGGTGATAATGTCAGTGGTGCATTTTCTGTTTTTTCAAACTTCTCAGAAACCCCGGATTTTAAAAAACCCAATTGCTGAAAGCTAGTTAGCATAAATACTAAAAAAAAATAAAAAATGGCTTTCGCAAAGGGTAACTGAGCAAAAAAAACAAATTACCTTGTAAGGGGAACGTCACCCTCCCTGAAGTGAAGAATTGGGTCAAACCCACGACAACGCGTTTTCCGTCATTTTTTTTTTTTCCCCTTTTTAAAGGGGAAGCCATTTTTCTGTGAGCAGTCCTACCACCTAAACTCTCCTTTGCCCGAACCACCGTTTTCCCACGTCCCGGGCCCGGGCTTGTTTTGGCCCAAAGATGGTCCCCGTGGGGGACGTGAGTTCCACCCACACCCTCATTGATTGCAAACATTAACTTCGAATTTTAAAATGAACACTGATGGGTCAAAAAATACAACATCCAAAAAAATGGGTGACCTACTTTTTATGGGAGCTGTGTTTTATTTATAGTCACTTCGGTCAACATGCGGTGACCAAATTGATTCAAATCCCTTGTGTTTGGAAAACGTTGTAATGCCACCGCCTCAATATAATTTGGTGATTAAAAAAAAAACAGAAAAAAACCCAGAAAGTTTCAATTTTAAAAAGCGGTTTGTGAATTTTGTTTTTTAAAAAGATATTCAGTTTCCAAAGAAAAATTCTGAAAATCTAGATATACTGTATATTTTCTGTATATATATACACAACATATTTGTATATATATTCTGTATAAATACAGTATGTGTATATAATATATATATATACTATATGTATATATCCTGCATATATATATATATAGTTTGTCAAGGATTAGTTTTTATCTTATTTACACTCAATAGTGGCATATCTTTTTCCATAGATACTGTTTTATTTTCATATATCCCTTTTTGCCTCTCTCTCTGCAATGTTTTTTTTCTCAACAATAGTAACAATAATAATTTAACATTGAAGGTCTTCAAATATGAATCCTCTGGGTAGTTAAGGAAAACAGACACTAAGGCATGCTTTTGTTTTGAAACGTGAATGCCTTAATACTTGGTGCTCTGGCAAACTGAAGTATTCTCAATGGTCAAACTGAAATATTTGTTCAGTTTTTTCAGCTTATTTGTGGGTACAAAATTAAAAGCTATTATGGGAATTTTGAACTTTACTATATTTTAAACGGGGATAGTATTTGAAAACAAGTGTATATTCCTGTTTCTCAAATTTGCAAAAACACAACTGTTAAACCATCAATACCAGAGAAATTGTAGGAAAACGTCCAGTTACAGTAAAAGACAAGCCTTTATTTCAAAATTTAAAAGAAAACAAAAATTTTTACCAAATGATACAGAGACTAATGGCAAATAGACTTAAACCTACCGTTAACACCTGTTCAAACAGGTGGAACAAGTTGGGGAACGGCTGCACTGAACAAACGTGCATGACAAGTTCACAGCAAGGAAATGACATCACAGCTGAGCATAGTGACTGATGGCATGAAACCAAACCTCATTTTTAGCAGGATGAAGATTTAATGTGCAAAATTAACTTCTGTTCACTGGCAAGACATGAAAAATGTTTCTTTTTTTTTCCACAGACACTAAAACATGCTGTACTTGGGTGATTTCAAACAGTGTGTGTTTTGTTGTAGGTTTAGGTCTGTGACCTTTAACTAATCCCGATAAGGCACCACTTAAATTTAACTGGGACAGAAGGACTGATGGGCGGATGGTGAGGGTGATTTGCTGAGAATGAAAAAGGAGGAACATTTATTTTGGCTTGCCTCAAAAAGAAAAAAAATTGCAATGTCAGAGTGACAAAGACTGAAATCACTTAAAGGTTCGCTTCTTAAAAACAAAAGAAAAAAGAAGGAAGACGAGGTCCTCAGGCCTTTTGCTGCATTCAGGTAAAGATATACAGTACAATAAATATAAACAGGCTGAGGGAAGAATGGAGAAAAAGAAAACATGGGAACACATACGGAATTACATTCTCAGTCAAATACACGATGCAATATGGAAAAGAAACAAAATGAAAAGTAAACATTTTTGGCAAAAAAAGCCATGTAAAACCCAGGAACAGTGTTGGCTTCCAGATGACTTCACTAGGAGAGATACTCCAGTGACAGCATGTCCTTGGAAAACTTAAACATGTACACTTGTAGTATTTTAAAACTAATCCAACAACCCACACTCATCCCTGATCAGCTTTACAAAGCCTGAGTCAGTTTTAAAATCTCAATCAAGTGTAATACAAGGTCAATATTGGAAACTCCGACATGCTAACATCAACTATTACAAAAGTCTTAAAATGATTCAAGTGCTTTTGTTGTTAATTCATAACCAAAACCTATGAATTATTCTTTCCAGCGTTTGTCAGCATCAGCGCAGGGAGTGATTTGAGGATTGGGTGCAATAATAATATTAAAAAAACGCTAATTATACGATCAGTGGGCAGATACTTCAACACACTCAGGAGTATGAGTATCACAAGGTGACTGGGTCCACGTTAATCTACACTGCAGAGATGGTTTTCCCTCCACTCACACTTCTTCACATTAACCAAACTGGAAAAAGAAATTTCCTGGTCCTGAGTCTGTAAAAAAGAGGAAAGATTAATTGTAAACAGGCAGTAAATATTCTTATCTGTTTTAGGTTTTTCCAAATCTGATAAAAAATAAAAACATACCGGGGCTGGAATCGAAATTGAATCCTCCACCATGGCCACCAAAGAAAGCCCTGAAGATGTTGTTTGCATCAAAATCTAGAAGAAGGAACACAAGTAACAGGATGAGTTGGTGTTGATTCTCTAACTGAACAGGATGAGAAAGATTCAACGTTGTCAAAACATATCTGACATATTTCGACAGCGGGACCTCCGTCTTTGTCAGACTCTGACTTTGTCAGGTATATTTGCTTCTATTTAATTTCCACTCCATCCCTCTCCACAGATCATCTTCAATTGGCATTACTCACACCCCCCTCATTCTTACCTTTCTCAACTCATTCAACGTAAGTCATTTAGCTCCCACCCATCCCCTGTCACAACCGGTATGTCCCAGGGCTTCGTCCTGGGACCTCTACTTTTTATCATTTACCTTCTTCCTCTCTGCAATATCTTCCGAAAATTAAAAATTGAACACGTTTTCACTGATATGGGGATGACACCCAGCTCTATCTTTCTTGTTAGACAAATTCCAGATTCCCACCCTCTTTTCTAACCTCCTGCTTATCTAAAATAAAACATTGGTTCACCTCTAACTTCCTTAAACTGAACATTGACAAAACTGAGATCCTGACTGTAGGAACCAAATCTGTATTATCCAAACAATACCTAGTCTTTCTTTGTTTTAACTCTAAACTCAAAACCCATCTGTTCAGGGGTGCTTACTCACTCTGCATTTTCTTTAAAACTTTTATTGTTGTCTTTATCTTGTTTTGTAGTAATTTTGCTGTTTGATTTGTATAGTATCCTTGACTGCTGTGAAAGAACCTTTTAAATAAAATGTATTATTTCCTCTCGTCAAGAATGTTATAACACACTTTTCACATGTATCAACAGAAAAAGCCCTTGACTGCCTTTAGCTTCTCCAAGACTCTGCTGCAAGATGCTTAACTGGAACAAACTTAGGAGCTCATGTCCCCCTTTTTTGAATGTCTTTGCACTGGTTATCAGTTCATTTTAGAAATCCCGATTGACATTATTCCTGAAATGTTAAAACCACATAATCCAATTCGAGCCCTCAGGTCCCCTGTTGCACCTCGACTTCCTTTGTTTTCACCTTGTTTTCAGAGTAAAGACTTGAGTTGTTAAAACAGCAGCTGAAGACACTGTTCTTTAAACATGTCTTTCCTTATGAACTTTTAAAAATATTGTATTTGTTTTTAACTATTTGTGTCTTTTTATTTGCTCATTGTCTTTTATGTTTTATTTTAATCATGTTTATACTCTATTTGTTAATTTTATCTGTGAAAGGTGCTATATAAATAAACTTTACTTGCTCACTATTTATCCATACTTGATTTTCTGTTGTACTACTTATCCAGATTTGGATAAGCAAACTCCACGTTTCAAACAGCGTTGGATCTCTAAAATAGTGTTTGGCTTTTTGTGACAGCAAGCCGTTTTGAAATATCTGCCTCAAACCGAATGGTGCAATAATCTGATGGGCTTCTAGACTTCATATCAATCCTGAGAAAATTTTACATAAATATAAAACCTTGTGTAAAAACCATTCACCTCCTCCATCAAAGCTGCCGTCATCCTCCAGGTCATGTCCATTATCATAGCGCATCTTCTTCTTCGGATCAGACAGGACGGTAAATGCCTCCCCTACTTCCTTGAACTTCTTCTCCTCCTCTTTCTGCACCTCTGGAGTTGCTGCGCTGTGGCGGTCTGCAAGATAATAAACAAACACTGCTCAAAAAAATAAAGGGAACACTCAAATAACACATCCTAGATCTGAATGAATGAAATATTCTCATTGAATACTTTGTTCTGTACAAAGTTGAATGTGCTGACAACAAAATCACACAATCAATAGAAATCAAATGTATTAACCAATGGAGGCCTGGATTTGGAGTCACACACAAAATTAAAGTGGAAAAACACACTACAGGCTGATCCAACTTTGATGTAATTTCCTTAAAACAAGTCAAAATGAGGCTCAGTATTGTGTGTGGCCTCCACGTGCCTGTATGACCTCCCTACAATGCCTGGGCATGCTCCTGATGAGACGGTGGATGGTCTCCTGAGGGATCTCCTCCCAGACCTGGACTAAAGCATCCGCCAACTCCTGGATAGTCTGTGGTGCAATGTGACGTTGGTGGATGGAGCGAGACATGATGTCCCAGATGTGCTCAATCAGATTCAGGTCTGGGGAACGGGCGGGCCAGTCCATAGCTTCAATGTCTTCATCTTGCAGGAACTGCTGACACACTCCAGCCACATGAGGTCTAGCATTGTCCTGCATTAGGAGGAACCCAGGGCCAACCGCACCAGCATATGGTCTCACAAGGGGTCTGAGGATCTCATCTTGGTACCTAATGGCAGTCAGGCTACGTCTGGCGAGCACATTCCCACACCATTAGTGACCCACTGCCAAACCGGTCATGCTGAAGGATGTTGCAGGCAGCAGATAGCTCTCCACGGTGTCTCCAGACTCTGTCACGTCTGTCACATGTGCTCAGTGTGAACCTGCTTTCATCTGTGAAGAGCACAGGGCGCCAGTGGAGAATTTGCCAATCCTGGTGTTCTCTGGCAAATGCCAAGCATCCTGCACGCTGTTGGGCTGTGAGCAAAACCCCCATTTGTGGATGTCGGGCCCTCATACCATCCTCATGGAGTCGGTTTCTAACCGTTTGTGCGGACACATGCAGATTTGTGGCCTGCTGGCGGTCATTTTGCAGGGCTCAGGCAGTGCTCCTCCTGTTCCTCCTTGCACAAGGGTGGAGGTAGCGGTCCTGCTGCTGGGTTGTTGCCCTCCTACGGCCTCCTCCACGTCTCCTGGTGTACTGGCCTGTCTCCTGGTAGCGCCTCTAGGCTCTGGACACTACGCTGACAGACACAGCAAACCTTCTTGCCACAGCTCGCATTGATGTGCCATCCTGGATGAGCTGCACTACCTGAGCCACTTGTGTGGGTTGTAGAGTCCGTCTCATGCTACCACGAGTGTAAAAGCACCACCAACATTCAAAAGTGACCAAAACATCAGCCAGAAAGCATAGGTACTGAGAAGTGGTCTGTGGTCCCCATCTGCAGAACCACTCCTTTATTGAGTGTGTCTTGCTAATCGCCAAAGATTTCCCCCTGTTGTCTATTCCATTTGCTCAACAGCATGTGAAACTGATTGTCAATCAGTGTTGCTTCCTAAGTGGACAGTTTGATTTCACAGAAGTTTGATTTACTTGGAGTTATATTGTGTTGTTTAAGTGTTCCCTTTATTTTTTTGAGCAGTGTATTTACCTAGAGAGTAATACATATCTGTAATACTCAGTGTCTTCAAAGAGTATTCATTCTTAGGTGACTTTTTGATAGGCCAACGCAAATTAGTGCATGACTGATGTGAAAGGAAAATTATACATGGGTAAACGTTCTTTCCACTGTAACAATCTGAAAAAAGCAGCATGCATTAGCCAATTTTACCAGGATACTTTGAAAAAAAAGTCCAGTGAAGCCAACTGCCTTCAGAAGTCATCTGATTGGTAAACAGACTCCACCTATGTGTAATTTAATCTCTGGATAAATCCAGGGGTCTGTTAGATAACAGTAGTGAACAAACAGCATCATGAAGATCAAGGGAAAAAGAAGACTGACAAGGCAGAAAATTATGGAGACTTTGAAAACAGGGTTAGGATATATAACAGCATCCCAAACTTTGAACATCTACCAAGATGTGGCCGTCTACCTAAAGGCCAATACATACGCTGCAAGAACAGAGAAACTGGTTTTCTCAACCAAAGTTGCAAGAACGAAATTACATCATTCTGTCCTAGTTTTAGTTACAAATTCTGGGTGAAAAATTTTTCTGTGTGGTGTCTGAGAAATATTCCAACTCCAGCATCTCTCTGCCAGGCTGTCTGACCATACGAGCAGACAGAGATTTAAAGAGGAGCCGCAAATGCAAATGAGGTGGATTAGCAGTGTTTGTGAACAACAGATGTTGTTGGGGACATGTTACTGTTAAACCTAATCTCTGCAGCCCAGATATTGAACTGTTATTGAAGCAGTAAGTTTTTGTCCATATTATTTACCCAGAGAGCTCACCAGCGTTATTTTAGCAACTGCTTACATTCCACCATACGTTGTTGCCCTGCATGTGATGTCATCAGCTTAGGTGTTGCTAAGGTACAGACACAACACCCCAATCCATTTGTGGCGATAACCGAAGGATTTTACCCATGCTTCACACTCTGCTACACTTCGTTTCAACAGTTTGTCACCTGCTCTACCAGAGAAAAGAAATCGTTTAAAAGCAAAACCTCCTCTAGGCAAATACCATCACAATCTTGTTATTGTCTGCTCGAAATATAAGCCCCTTGCTCTGATGCAACTTTAAATTAAGAGAACTGGGAGAAGAAGGTCACAGGAAGCTGAAGAAGACCTGTGAGGTTGCTTTGAGGCTACAGACTGCGATGCACAGTGGCAGCCACATGGAGAGGATATCATTGCCAAGACTGTGTAAACAACAATATAACACAATCCCCACCAGAACGGTGAGATGCTTCCCTAATAACAAACCCAATGACCTGAATGACCTTCTTAGCAGGAAAAAAAGAGCCATCAGGGAGTATACAGAAGTACTATACAGAAGCAACTTAAAGTCAAGATAAGAGACAGCAAAGAGGTGTACAAGAAGAAGCTGGAGAGCAAGCTCCAGCAAAACAATATCAGAGATGTGTGGTCAGAGATGAAGATCATAGGCTTCTAGCAGAAGAAGGATCAGACCAATGAATGTCTCGACAGAGCCAATGAACTAAACACATTCTTTAATAGGTTCAGTTCAGAAACAATCTCAGCATCCTTCTCTCCTGCTCACAGCCAATCAGACATCCCACGCTCCTTGGACCCACACCTTTCCTGTCACACCTCAAATGTTTTATACTACACCTCATGAATCCTCCTGCTTCTACATGTTTTCCTTCAACCACATTAGAAGATGCTGATGCTCCGTTTGACTCCACCCTTCACCTGTGTGTCTCAAGAAGTCAGGTGAAGAAGCAACTGGAACTGGAATAAGGCTGCAGGTCCAGATCGAGTCAGCCCTAGAGTCTTGAAGGCCTTTGCAGAGCAGCTCTGTGGGATTTTGCAGCACCTCTTCAACCATAACCTGGTCTAGAAGAAGGTTCCAGTGTTGTTGAAGACCTCCTGTCTTGTTCCGGTAGCAAAAAAAAACCTCACCCATCGGTCCTCAATGACTATAGATCTGTTGCTCTGACATCCCACATCACAAAGGCCCTAGAGACACTCCTGTTGGCCCACCTGAGTAAGCAAACAAAGTTTGCTTATCGGTGTGGAGTTGGAGTTGAAGATGCCTTCATACACCTGTTTCAACAAACCCACTGTTATCTTGACAAAGCCAGCAGCACTGTGAGGATTGTGTTCTTTGATTTCTCCAGTGCATTTAATACAATTCAAACTGATTTGCTTTGTCAGAAACTCCAGAAGACTCAGGTGGAGGCCTCAACAATCTCCTGGATCAAAGACTACCTGACAAAGAGACCACAGTTTGTGAGACTGAAGGGTTGTGTGTCTAACCAGGTAGTCAGCAGCACCTCAGGGGACTGTGCTTTCACCTTTTCCTTTTCACTCTGTACACCTTAGACTTCCAGTACAAGACAGACTCCTGTCATTTGTAGAAATACTCTGATGATTCTGCAGTCGTGGGGTGGATCAGAGATGGAGAACAGGGAGCTGCTGGACCGCTTTGTGGCATGGTGTGGAAACAATCATCTCATCTTGAACGTTAATAAAACAAAGGAGATGATTGTAGAATTTAAGAGAAACAGGAATAAGTCAAGTCCTTCTTTCTAGGTGAAACGACTAAAGGAGCTACATCCATTAACATTTACTTTTCCTTCCCATAGAAAGTACTCTTGGATCAGTGCTTCTTTGTTCTCTTTGTGTCTCTGCTCTGTTCTCTCAAACCCCCAGTCGGTCGTGGCAGATGGCCGCTCACACTGAGCCTGGTTCTGCTGGAGGTTTCTTCCTTTTAAAAGGGAGTTTTTCCTCTCCACTGTCGCTACACGCATGCTCAGTATGAGGGATTGCTGCAAAGTCAACACCAGTGGCTGTCCACTGTCTCTACATGCTCATCCAGGAGGAGTGAATGCTGCAAGTCACTGACTGGATGAGATCTGCTGGGTTTCCTTAGATAGAAAAACTTTTTATCCGATTTGAATAAATAACTGAATCTGACTGCACTGTTCAATGATTAGGATTAATTGGAATGTATGTACCTGACTTTTGTGAAGTGCCTTGAGACGACATGTGTTGTGAATTGGCGCTATATAAATAAACTGAATTGAATTGAAAAACTATTCCCATTATGGAAGAAGAAGTGGAGGTGGTGGAGGAGTATAAATACCACGTTGTTCACCCGGAAAACAGACTGGAGTGGAGATGCAACTGTGAAGCCGTCTACAAGAAGGGACAGAGCAGATGGTATTTTTTGAAGCTTAGGTCCTTCAGTGTTTGCATCAAGATGCTGCATATCTTCTCCAAGTCTGTTGTGGAGAGTGTGATCTCTTCCACAATGATCTGATAGGGTAGCAGCATCAGAGCCAGGGACCAAAAAAAGCTCAACAAGCTGATAAAGAAGGCTGGCTCTATTCTGGAGTGTCCTCTGGAGATCGTTGTGCAAAGAAGGACTCTTCATAAAATGAAGAACATAATGGAGAACCCGGAGCATCCTCTTCATCAGACTGTCGTACAATAACAGTCAGAGGCTTCTTTAGATCTGCTGCAAGACAGACCGATACAAGACATCCTTCATGCCCAGAGCCATCGGCATCTACAACAGATCTTTGAAGAAACCTGCATATCAGCTACAACAACATTTAATTTCCCTTTGGGACTAATGAAGTAATTTTGAATTGAATGTAATTGAGAGAACTACGAAAACTTCCTAGGAGTACTGCATTTGAACTCTTACAAAGTATGTTCTTGGCCTTTAAAGAAAGGAATGTAAGAGTGCTGAGTTGTTAAAAGAAAGGCAAAAAAGGAGACAATAAACATGTGAAAGAAGATGCTCTGGTGAGATCAGACCAAGATTGATTTTTTTGGCCTTCATGCAAAGCGCTGTGTGTAGCAGAACACCAACGCTGCATTTCATGGAGGTAAACATGATGTAGCCAGCACCATGCTGCGGGGACAGTTTTGTTTCCCAACAGGGACAGGAAGGCTGGTCAGGTCTGTTAGAGGATGCACAAGTCTTGTGAGTGGGGCACCCCCCTAATTATACTGGGAGAGCTACATGGTGCTGGCTTGGAGCAAAGCATATTAATATGTTTGAACAGTCTCATAAAAGACCTAAACTAATAGAGGATCTGTAGTAAGAATTACAAAGTGGTGTACACAGATACTCTCCATCCAATCAGACTGAGCTTTAGCTACCTTTCAAAGAATGGGCAGACATTTCAGTCTATAGATGTGTGAAGCTGGTGGAGACAAACACCAAATGACTTGCAGCTGTAATTGCGGAGAAATGTGGCTTTACAATCTATTGAATCAGGTGGATTAATATAATGCAAACTCTAGATTTCCTTGTAAAAAACTGAAAACCATGCATAATTTTTCTAGAGTTATGAGTACTTTGCCAAGCACTACAAACTGGTAATAGGTGTGCAACAGGAGCCAGAGAGATACCTGGGTGGTGCATGAGGGCCCGCTTGCGGTACGCCTTTTTTATCTCGTCCTCTGTGGCATTCTTGCCGACTCCCAGCACCTTGTAGTAATCTTTCCTTTTGCTCTTCTTCAGCTCCATCTGTGCCGTCTTCAGCAGATGTTTGTGATCTGAAAGTGCAGCAGGAAAGTGTGTAAACCAGCAAGTCATTTAACGCAACTACCTGGGAGACTACCAATGCAGCAGCATACCTGAGGTTTTTTCAGTCTGGTAAACTTTTTCATAGTCCCGTACAGCCTCTTCATACTGCTCTGTGTCCATGTAGCTACAAGTGTCACAGAATGAGTGGAAAAACTGCACTATGCTGAACAACAGAACAGAAAGTGAGACGAATTGACTTGAAAAGGCTGCATGACATACCACTGAGCTCTTCTTAAGTAGGCCTTGATGTACGTGTCATCTAGCTTGATTGCACTGGTACAGTCTTCAATGGCTTGGTTTAGTTTCTTCAGCTGTTGGTAGGTTAATCAGTTAGTGAGCTGACCAGAGGCATAAAGCTAATATTAATACTTTAGATATTTCTTAACGCCTCCTGCACAGTGGTTCAGTTTTACAGCCAGTGGAATAATAAAGTGTGTTTTGCTAAGCCAACTTGTCGCCATGTACCTTTGCTCCTGCAGTGGCTCTGTTACAGTAGAGTTTAGCGTTGGTCTTGATGTTGTTGGGGTCTATCGCCAGGGCTTCGGTATACAGCAGGTAGGCAGCTTCGTAGTTGCAGTTCTTAAATGCCTGATTGCCCTCCTCTTTCTTGGCTTTTAGAGCTTTGGCATTCTGGTTAAAAAAAAAAACAAACAAAAAAAAAACACTCAAGTCTCTCTTTATGAAGATCAGAGTTCCCGCTCATTCTTCAGGACTCTTTCAGACTTATATCAGCAGAGTTCTCAGGACACTTGACCCATTTCTGTAGTATAAACGCAACAGTTCAGTATGAACACACTGTAGGTATTTCTAAATAGGTCAAACCTTAAATGCAAAGCTACATAAAACCATAAATTGGACGCATAAATGGCTAGATACCTGGATGGACAAAGCAAGATGGATAGATGGGCAGATAGATGGGTAAGCAAAACAACAGACGGATGTTAGAGAAAAAGGTCTGAATGGACAAAGAAATTGACAGAAGGGTGGGTGGACAGGTTGATGGACGAACAAATGGAGAGACCAACCGGTCAACAAAGAAACAAACGGACTTTTAGACAAAAGGGTTTGGGATAAACGGACAAGGAGATGGACTGATAGATGGTTAGACAAACACATGAATGGATGACAGGCAGAGAGAGGGATAAATACAACATTTAGACAATGGAACACAGAACAAAGTCTGGAGAAAAGAATATTTTACCACAGAGAAAAGACCATTTTCTTTCTTCAAGCTTATCCAGAGAAGCAAAACACTTTAACCAAATTAAACACTTTTTCAGGGCGAGTAGGAACTATGAGTTACATTGAAACCAGGTAAAGGTAAAAGATACACTAAATTTATTTTAATATGACAAGAGTCATACTTCAAGTGTATAAAGCTGCACTGTTGTGCGAAAACCAACATTTTATGAAATTGGTTTTAATTTTTCCTCCAATCCTAAATTACCACCTTTAACTCAAACATGTCAAATAGATCTTTAAACTCTTTTGGTAAGAAACCTGTCTCCTAACCAGAAATCAACCCAATTCAAGTTTAAACTAAATGTTTACTAATCTACAGTATCTGAACTAAATCTGGAGCAGCCTTAGAGCACCAGTACAGGAAAATACACCACAGTACAATAAAGTATCACATCAAAGTTATAAAAACAGACAAAAGGAATAGGTTACCCTGCAGGCTAGTCGGGACTTTTCATGATCTGGTGCCATTCGCAGAGCCTGGACGAAGAACTGTACTGCTTTATCAATGCAGTCCTCATAATACAGGCACAAGCCCCGGACATACAACGCATCTGCATTGGTTGAGTCCATCCTCAGAATGTCACTAAAGAAGAAAGATATTTAAAGATCCAGCTTAAAAGACACGGAAATCAAGCTCCATTCTTCTACAGAACAAAACATTTAATCTACTTTTAATCATTCATTAAACAGAAGAACTAAGAAAAAAAAAAAAAAGGGCATGGCAGTGACTGAGTTACACAGTCTTTGACCCTTTTCCGCTGGCTCGATTTCGCCCTACTCGACTCTGCTCGGCTTGCTTTGCGAGCGTTTCCATTACTGCTTTTTCCATACTGGTACCTAGTTTTTTGGTCCCTGCTCCTGAGCAGGTGCGACCAGGGCTGAGTACACAGACTGCTGTTCACTGATTGGCCGTGGGAGGAGGAGAAATGAGAAGGTTTTCGGTAGTGCAGGGAATAGTTAATACAACTCAAGAGTGATTTCAATAATATTAAGGAGCACAATGCCTGGAGCAGGTAATACTGAAATATAATTTTACGATTTATGAATCATAAGCCATGCCTGAAGGCTGAAAGAAAAGAAAAAGGACACATTAGCTTTCTGAAATACATGCAGGTGGGGTGCTTTGTTTAATAACAATAAAATCAACTGTTCAAATGCACAAACATTTTCCCCAAAACAATACCACTATGAAACAGCGTGTTTGGTTTGGAACTAACTTCACTGCGGTCAGAAGTCGGCGGTTTTACACTTTAAAGTCCTTGTCCTTATTGACATGACTGAGACAAAAACCTCCTCATAAAGCCCAAAATTGTAACGTCTTCAGCCAAATTTTGAGGCTTCACCAGTCCAGACAGTAGCATTACTCCTCACCGCTTCTCCTACTACACCCTCCATCACATCAGAACCTCTGAGCCTGACTGGGCTGTGGTCCAGATTACTATCCCAATGGATCATTTTATACATAAAAACATATATAAGACAACCTTGCATATACAATAATACAAAAGTTAATAGTATTTAGTTCATTCATTTTTTTATTTTCTATTTATTTTTGATCATTTCACTCAGATTACTTCAATAGCAGCACAGGGCACCACACTGACGGCTGGAGGCGGGGCATTAGTGATTTTGTATAAAAGGTAAGCAGATCTCACCTTGCCACAGACTGAGCCTCAGGGTAGCGTCCGAGCAGAGCAAGGCACTCTGCCTTGTTGATTTTAAAGCGGTGGCAGACAGGGGCCAAAGCTAAGGCTCGATCCATGCAGTACACCATCTGGATCAGGAGAACAAGGAAACATGAGCCTTACTGCACTAATCACACATGAGGAATAATTACAGCGGTGTTCAGAAAAGTCAATCACCTTTCTGAAATCCCGTTTTTCAAAGCTAAAATCAGCCATTTTCTCATATTCCAGCAGTACAGCTGCATTCTTCTTCTAAAACAAAACAAGAGAGAATAATTAGGTTCATTTTCAAAATAAAAGCAGAGGATTCTCTTAAACTAAACATAAAATCATTCTATTCAAGTCAAAAAAATACTTCACTTCAATTAAATAGTTGTAAATCTGTGTTCAACTCGCTGATCAATTTAATGCTTTTTTTTAAATGTAAGGTTTTAATAAAGCTTCCACCTCCTGTTTGGCCTCTCTGTTGTTTGGATCCAACTCCAGAACCTTCTGAAAGCAGCGGCTGGCGGCCATGGCGTTTCCCAGAGACATGTGACACTTGCCCTCGCGCAGATGCCCCTATGTTGAAAACGGAGCACAGCTTAGAATATAACCGTGTAGAACATCTTCTGCTAATTACAAATATACACAGTAGACAACAATGAAGATATTCCGGCAGGGGGGGACATTAGCACCCACCACTTTGTACATTTTCAACCTGGAGTAATTTATTTTTGCAGGAAAGTAATCATTGTGTACTAACTCAGATGACGCTGTGCAAGATCTGCCACATGAGCACCGCATGGGCACTCGAGGGCTCCTCCCATTTCACTATTCCAGTGTGCACTTTGTCAAATAAAGTTTTGCTCATAGTTTTCATCAACATCGTTTTTTCTACTAATGTACACAAATCAAAAACTCATCCTAAAAGATAAGAGCTAGGAGGAAATCATTGCCAACTTTGTCAACTAATAAAAACGAGACAGAAATGTGTGAGGAAGATGAAATCCAATCAGATCAGGTTTTTAAGCTGTGAAAGTTGGGAAATTAGCCAAAGAGACTTAATTCTCTTCATGAGTAGGAAATAAATTACCTGAAATGTTCTTGTGAGAGAAGTGTTAACATTTCCTAAATCCACTTAGTGTTGAAGGAGAACAGGACTCAAGGTAATGTTACATATACACGGATCTAAATCTGATTATTTTAGTTTTTGAAAAGATAAAAAGGCCAACTTGAAGTTTCAGTTTGTTCCTCTATAGGCACTGCTTTGACAAATAACAAAAAACAAGGGATTTCTAATAAACTCTCTTCAAATAACATCAAATCTGTGTTTGTGTGCTGGAAAAACAACAACCTCCAATTCATTCTGAGTAAAAAATTCACTTGGGTCTAAAGAAATTATTTTCCTTAAAAGATACAAGAGGAACCAAAAATGCATCCCTCTAGAAATTCATATTTCAGTGAACTATATTATAATAAAGTTAGCTGAATAAATGTACAACAATTTAGTCAACTAAAATAAAATAAAAATGAATAAAGTTTAACTAAAACTAGAAAAATTCGGAAGAAATTTAGACGGGGCCTGCCTCTTGGTGCGTGCTTCTCGGACCAGAGCCAAACTGTGGCCGAGTTAAGCTTATGCCTCCTTGCATTGCCATGGTAGGTCCCAATAAATACACACAATAAACAATCCAGTTTAGACGTGGATAATAATAGGTGACTCTTTGCAATAGAACTGGGAGCACTGAAGGAAGCCCATTCACTTTTCTCCCTCTACTGCTATGGCAAGCCCCAACTAAGGAATGTTGAGGCTTTTATTTTGTAAAGATCAGTACATTATATTTTGAAAGGATAAAGTAGACCAATTTCCATCACGGAGTCCCAGCAGTAGTGTTAAGACAAATGCTGCAATTATCCCTGTATGAAATAGAAATACTTTTATTTTGTAAAGCACATCTAGGTCATATTTTGAAAGTCTAGCATTGTTGTCCTTTCATGTCTGGGTTAGTTCCATTAGTTTTACAGGACCTGCTTGTTATTTAAAAATCATTAATCAAGAATAGCTATGGAAGGTTGAGACTTTTATTTTGAAAGTTTTAGTAAGCCTTATTTCAAAGGACCAGCATAGTGCCATTTCCAACACTGGGTGAACTCCAACTGTAGTGTGAAGCCCAGTGCTGCAATTTTCTATAGTTTAAAATGTAAAGGCTTTTATATTGTAGAGCATGTTTTGTCTTATTTTGAAAATCTAGCAGGGTTTGTCCTTTCAAGTCTGGGTTATTTCCATTAGTCATATAGAACCAGCTTGCTCGTCTGAAATCATTGTTTATGCTGTTATCAGCTTTAAAAATCATTTGTAAATATGGAAGGTTGATGTTCAGCGTGAAAAAAATGCATTTATTTTGTAGAGTATGTGTAGGTCTTAATTTGAAAGTCTAGTGTGGTTGTCAGCTATGACTGACTTATTGTGATCACTCATGGTAGCTTCTGGCCTGAGCTCAGCCTCAGAGCCACTCTCTGTCAGAGGTTACTTGAGTTCACTGGCAGCTGTGTTCTGTTGCTATGGTAATTAATGAGCGCCCAACAGCTGCTGTTTCTCACTCACGCAGCACCTCACTCTCTGTGTCTGCCCCTGGCCTGGCTTTATAACATGGAGGCGCATGCTCACGAACTACTGGCCATAACTCGGAAACCGTAAGGGCTATTGACGTCATTCTTGGACCGTTTTTATCAGAAGGGACAGGGGAACGATAATATCCATCCCTTTTTTTTGAAAATATAATAATAAAGACACAACACTAAGTGAAAAGAGAGGGAAAATGGAGAAAAAGACAAAAATGCCTGAACATGCTCCCGAACAAAGTCTAATATCTCGGAAACCGTACATGGTATTTGAATAATTTTTTAACTGTGGGTGACAGCCGTACGTCGTCCCCGATCATGGAGATTTTCATAGCTCTATGTCATTCACAGTATAAAATAGGACGATGGAAAAAAATGGTTTCACTCATGGACTACTGGTCATACTGCCAATGAAATACATGGAAGAAGGCCTACAGAATTCTTCTGACTCTTGGCGATCGAGGGGGGTTTGACAGAAAACCATGAGACCTAGAGCAATTTCAAAGATATCATGTAAAAGCAGAGACCCGGCCCTACAATCTGACCAAAAATGGTGACTTTAGAGCAAAATATGTGGCCGTAAGGGCGTGTTAAAACTCATTTTTCCTGAAAAAAGCCCCGCTTTCTACACTAGTAACTGCCATCTCCACTGCAGGAGTGGGATTTTCTCGCAAACTTTGTGTCGCTTGAAGTCTAATTTTAGAGAAACCGTAGCAGTTATAAACAAACCGTTTTAACTTCTGAAAAGCCGGCGGATTTCTCTACAAACTGAAAGTTAAACTGTGTTTCTAGGTGAAAGTATGGCCATACAGCAGAGCCTCAAAAACAGCGAATTTTGAGGATTCCTTCCTCCCCTGACTCCATTAATTTCTATGGGGTTTTGGGGGGGGGTTTCGTTAATTACGTCGCCATGGTAACTCGAAACGCCAATAAAAGTAATAGCACACATCCCGAGACCGAGCCGGACGTTTTGATCTATATATCGTGGGGGTGCAGCTACGGTTCGGGCCGCATTAATCTGGACGGCAGAAAAATAAAGGATAAAGAATAAAGACTCCAGTTTAGAGGTGAATAACAATAGGTGCCTCCCATGCATTGCTTTGGCAGGCACCAACTAAACTTAGCAGTCAGAATTTTACAACAACTGACCTTCATGAAACAGTCATCCAGACGCACGGCCTGCTGGGAGTCTTCGAGGGCTTCTCGAAAGCGACTGAGCATCATGAGGGTGGCCGCCCTGTTGCCATAGTAACTGGCATTTCTGGGACATGCATCTATGGGTTTTAAAGTAAAAGAAAAAGAGAAAAAATAGGATTAAAGCTACATTTACTAACAAAATCGGACCTGGTTTTTACTATCAAACTGAATATTTGCAAAGAGGTGTGACAAAAACAGATTAATTATTTCTCAGCAGAAGGCCATGAGGAGAGCATAGGTGGGGCACTTGGGTTGGTTGAATAAAATAATAGTGACCCCAGCAATTAGCAGCAATCTCACCGATGGCCTTGGTGTAATAGTTGAACGCTTCAGAGTAATCTTTCTTGCTGTAGTATGCATTCCCTTGCTCTTTGAAGCCTTCAGCCTCACTAGAAAGAAAACAAACATAAATCAAAGTCAAACAGGAAGGAATATGTAAAGTAGAAACAAACAGATCAATCATACTCTGCAATAAAGCAGAATGAAAAGGGAGCAGGTAACCCTGGTAAAAAAATGAGACTATAGACCAAAAACAGAGATTATTTTAAAACTAGTACAGGAGGATATTTGGATTTGTCCTACAGATGTGGCAGAGTTTGAGTATTTTAAAATATTCTGCTTTGCGGCTTTATTCCTGAAACTGGGACATCGAGCGAGAGGAGAGTACACACAGACCAGGACTAAACATAGCTATGAAACTCAACTAGTGCTGTCCTAGTAGCAAAACCAGCTGTTGGAATGAAAATCAAATAGGAATCTGCAGCTGCCCTCTTGCATTAAGTGGCATAATTTGCCTCACTTTTAGTCACAATTCACCCCAGTGGCAATAAGTGAATGATAAGAGCTAAACCTTTGAAGCAATATCCACACCCGACTGTAACGTGGCATGCAGCAGGTCTGATCAGAATTAGGGTTGGTAGTACCTGGGAGTCATTTTAAGTACATGGGAGTGGCAACTATCTAAGTGAAAGGCAAAAATCTGATTTTCATAAAAGCTGCTTATCTTTGTATCGTAAAAGCTTCTTGGAGAGCTTGACCATGAAATAGGTCGTCGTCCACCATTAAGCTCTAACAGCTTACATGCTCTCTGCAATGTGTGGGCAGTAAAACTGTTGCTGGAAAAGTAGCATATATGCAGAAAAAGTTGTTAGGCATACTCTAGAGATGCACCAGTCTGATCCAGAACCTGAATAAAATCGCTTAATATTTATTTATCCACAACCAGTCAAATGTTTGGACACAACTTCTCATTCAATGGTTGTCCATAATTTTTATTACCAGCTCTGGGAATTTCTTCAAGACTGGTGGAAAACCATTTCAGGCGACTACCTCAGGAAGCTCATCGAGAGAATGCCAAGTGCAAAGCAATATTTAAAGCAAAAAGGGTGCTATTTTGAAGCATCAAAAATATAAAAGACGTTCTGAATTATGTCACCATTTTTTGTTCGATACATAATTCTATATAGTTTTGATGGCTTCACTATGCAATAAAAATAAGGACACATCACTAAATGACAAGGGTGTCATTAAACTTTTTACTGACAGACAAGTAGTCTCCTATAAATTATTGCTTTATTATCATTATGTTTTTATTATACATAATTTTGTCATACGAGAACGATTTAGGGACGTAACTTATTGTTCCTGTTCAGCAGTTTCGGTATTTGTGTTTCTGAATGTGGCTTTATTTATTAATGGTTGCCAGGCATGATGAGATAAGATTTGACACTGAACCAGAAATTACTTTCTGCTAATCTATAGTTTATAAATCGTAGGTGCTAAATTTGCCCACGTGTTGTTTTCCTATAAGCCATTCTAGTAAAATAACCGTGGATCATTTTGTGTTGTCTTCAACATGCTTAACTAGATTAGTTAGTTTAGTAAAATGACAGCTTCCATGGATATTAATTTTGCTCAAGTGATAAAATGTCATCACAGCTTGATGCACCAGTTATGGTCTCGAACTACAAATGACAGCTGAACCCCAATGTCCACTGGTTTTTCCTGTTTACGTAGGAGCTAGTCCAAACACTAAGCCAAGGTTAGCAGCTACAGGAAGTTTAAAAAAAGTAGCAGTGTAAAACTCATATGAGTCAGTGCTTTTAAAGCTGTCAGACTGTTTATGACTCATATAAAAGTTCTGTCACGTGGCAGATGAATATAACAGTTCCAATTGTTTTGGGAATTTAACAAAATCTGTCTGAAAAAAGCTAAAGCGATACCCTACTAATGAGTAGGAAGTATTTCTGATCAAATTTAGTGTATGGTATGTGGGTAGAAAATCTGCTTACAGATGTCTTTTAGATGCCATTTTCCAGCATTTCACAGTTTTAAATGGACCAAAGACCCTGATATTTTGTCCTCATAATGTTAAGTTAGTTTAGAACAAGATTTCTTATCAGTTAAATAGACATTTATTGTGTTCATGTGACAAAGTCCGTCACAGCTGCTACATCAGTTATTGTCCAGAAACAGAAATGGTACAATGGAAATTAAAGGTCCATTTTTTCCTGCTTGTTGTACAAACTGATGTTAGGACTGCAGCAAAGCTAGCTGCTACAAGACGTTAGAAAATTAGTCGTTTAAATCTCCAATGGAGATTGCTTTTAAAGGTGGTGAGGATTTTCGATTCGTCTTATTTTTAATACAAGCCATCACAGTTGTCACGTCAGTTGTTGTCTTTAAATGCAGTTAAAACTTAGTGTCCTAAACTGACAATGGCAATAACAGCTTGTTTGTGTTTATGTTTTTAATTAGATCAGATCTGACTTTTTTCTGAATAACTTATAATAAAGTATTGCCTGCATAAATCAGCGTTGTCAAATCAAACATCCAATCACTGTAGCAAAGAATATGGGGTCGTTTCCAAACACTGAGTGTGATTCTAATGTCCTTATTAAGAAGCTTCATGTGAAGAAAACGAGAAATAAGACAGGTAACAAAGACACAAGCAGTGTTATGTGATTTATCAAAAGGACACTTCAAAGTCGTCAGGAGTCCCCTATAAGGTAAATATATATATAAATAAATGAGTCTTTAAGTCGTTTTCACAGATATTTGTTAAAGCTCTGACTTCGATAATACATGCTACATTTCCCAACTGTCGTTATCAAGACATTTTGGACGAAAACAAAACACTAAAGCCGTTTGTCCACCCAATAAGAATATTACAGTGTGGAATCTTACTGGGTGGACAAAAGGGATTTAACAAGAAATGAAAAATGTTCTAACATTTCTGGGGCTAACCATGTGCTAAACCGGGTCAGCACCGAGAAGTCTAAAGGACTAGCGGTCATGTCAACTAATTCCATCGCTTCAATTCAAATATAAAATGGATCCTACAATGCTTTAAAACAAAGCTATCAAACCGAAGCTTACGCTTAATAAAAAAAAAGAGCATTAGCCTGTTTGCTGTAAGCTAGCGCGGATAGCTCGCGTCGAGAGAGACCGCACTGATGTTATTGAGCGTTCTATCATTAGCAGGACAGCTGACGCCGGTTATCCATCCTTTATACTCGAAAGACGACTAAAAACACACATTTACCGTTCCAGATCATCCTGAGAGCGGATCATGGGTTCTGTTTCTACCGGCATATCGATATCAACAGCTGCCATCTTTTCTGGAACATGCGAAGCAAGAGCACTGCATCGAGATGACGTCACATCCGCTTTTGCTTTTCTTTATGGGTCATTGAAAGTAGGTCAGTGGTCCAGACTTTCTTATGTAAACTGGCCATTGTATGTCGTATGGCCAGATGTTTATAAATGCAATTTAAACGAAAACCATTTTTCCTCTTTCTGTAAAGTAATAACTGCAAACAGCAATTATATAGGAGAATTTGGCCTCTGTCCCTTCTTTTGAAGCATTCAAAGAACATAAAACATCTATTACTGTTGTACTTTATTGTTTTAGATAAAATATATACTTATAATTTGAAATTGTAATATTGCAAGAAATTTTTTAATGTTTTCTCCTATATCCTTTCAAATGGTTGGAGCAAACAGGAAGATATATGACTGGAATCATTTACTCAGTCTCTCTACATTGTCCATTCTGGTCTGGGAACGGAAATGGTCATGGAAGAAGGTCCATTCTGTCTTTGGCAAATAATTTTCTGATGGTGGTCTGATTTATTTGAAATCTTCCTATATTTAAAATATTTCACAATTCCAAGCCCTCTACAAAGGTTTCCAGGGATTTTAGAAAAAGACACGCCCAAAGTATCACATATTTTCCACCATACTGCTTCTTGACATAATCATTCTTTGTTTTGTACCAGACCTATCCGGAGTGTTCCCAAAGAGAAGTGCATTGCAAAAGTGAAGTCTGGAGGAGACAACGGTATATAAGCTCTTATGCATCAGACAGGGAAAGTTTTGAGCTGTTGATAAAAACGAAATAACACCAAGATTGGTTACTATACTGGAAAGATAAATGTTCTGGCAAGAGAAAGTAATACAGAGAATTTTTTGTTGTCATATTTGATATGGAGTACCCGTTTGAATCACTTCTATTTTTTAACTGTTAGGGTGGATGACATTTTGCTGCACCCATGCCTTTATCTCCGTCAGACATACTGTATGTGTTGAAAGAGAGGAGAATGGGAAAGGTAAAGAGCCTGAAGATGATGAAAATGGAGTGGGTGGGGTTTCAGACGTTGCTACCCAACTTCAGGTACAGCTGAGTATCGTCAGCATAGCAATGAAATGAGAGCCCATAGCTGCTGATAATGCGCCCAACTGGTAGCAAGTACAAATTAAGAAGAAGGGCTCCTGGAACTGATCCTTGGGGCACACCACAGGCAAATGGCTCAATGACCTGGCACGCCCCATAGAGACAAATTCAGATCTGTCCGTCTGGTATGATTAGAACCACTCCAAGGCAGTGCAGTGAGCCCTGCAACGTGCTCCTCTAGGCCAGTGATTCCCAACCAGGGGTACTTGTACCCCTAGTGATACGTGAGCATATCGCAGGGGGTACGTGGAAGGATTTTATATTTTATTTCCTAGATGACGGGTAAATATCATCAGTTAGTAGAGATAACTCTTGGATGTGTGATGCTTTATTAGGACCCAGGTGCAAAATACACCAAGCCTTTATCAACCAAAAGAGCAAAAAAGGCACAATAAAACAACAAGATGGGAAAGACTAGAGCTGTAGTGTCATTGCTGTTCACCTGCACGACGCTCCTCTACCGGAAGAGAGAGAAAGACAGAGAGAGAGAGAAAAGTAACAGCGGTTTCCACTCTGCCGATCTATCAAAGCTTATCAAGGACAGGAGATCTCAGGTGCCTCGTTAAAGCTCAGTTAAATGTTGAAAACAAAGTAAAACTGATATAGTGAGCCTGAACTTTATTTTTGTTAAGTGTTCTGTTGCTGATTTTGCTGATGTTCTGTTTATTGGGGACTCATTTAAAAGAGCTTTATTATTTATGTTGATTTTGTATTTATTTAGATTACCTATTTAGTTTTACAGCAACAGTTATCTTTATGTTTGAGCTGAAAAGAATAAAATGCCTTAAAACTAAATGTTAAAATTAAAGAGATTAAATAAAACGATTTTCATTTTATAATCATTTGTTGTACATTCTATTTTTGCTAACACGTTATGACTGAGGGCGGCGTTTTCCCTACCATAGTCCAAGGGGGGCGCCCCGTCCGGCCTACTAGGTAGTAGTAGTAGTACTTTTTAACTGTTGATGTCATTTATTTTATCAGATCACGTTGTGAGGGATTTCTGTCCCTGCATCGTCGCTAATCTACTTTCTATGGCCAAACTCTACAAAAGCTGGAAGAAAACACACTCATACTCTGCCACTGAGGCTAACACGCTAAGTTATGTGCACAGAAAAACATGGCGCTAAAACCTGTAAAGCAGGCAAGGATATCTGCGGTTTTTAAAAGAGCCGAATTTCATTTTGATGGCAGCCATTCCTCTGCTGCGAGTAGCAGCAGGGCTATCTCTCCTACTCCTGGTACATAAGGCGAAGGTACAACTACACAAAATAGCCCAAGTGTTTCATGCCCTGGTTCTGAAAATGCAGCTAAAGTCCAGTCACCACCGAATAAAAAGTTCTGACCTGGTTTAGGTGTGGGAGGTGAAATAATCGCCCTGGCTCTAAAAGACTGAGCTTACATGATAGATAGAGAAAGAAAGACAATAGTTAAAGATTGAAAGATGGAAAGTAACAGAAACAGATAAAAGATGTGATAAAAAGAGACAGAAAGTTGGATAAATAAGAAAGAGGGAGAGACAGTTAAAGATAAAGAAAAAATATATATGGAAATTATATATAAATACAGTAGGTAGAAGAAGAAACAAAGAACATTTTAGAGATTCTTTTTCCATAGGAATGTTCGGTTGAATATGTAGAGAGCTAAAACAGGCTGCCGTCAGAGGAAACTATGGGCCTGGCTATTTCTTCAGTTTTATTTACATATGTATATATATATTAATATACACAACCAATCAAAGTTTTAGAAACACTTTCTCATTTAATGGTTGTCTTTATGCCTATGACTATTAACATTGTACGTTGAATCTCACGGAAGGCATAAAAACTGTGAATGAACATATATGGAGTTATGTAGCAAACAAAAAATTGTAAAAGAACTTCAAATATATTTTTTATCTTAGATTCCTTAAAGTAGCGCCCTTTGCTGTGATGACTGAAATATTAAACTTTGTCCGTCTCTCAATGAACCTCTGGGAAGTTCTTTCAAGACTCTTTGCAAACTATTTCAGGTGACCACCTCATGAAGCTCATGGAGAGAATGCTAAGGGTGGAAAGCAGTAATTAAAGCAAGGGGCTCTTTTGAAGAATTAAAAATATAAAAATGTTTAGTTGTTTCACACATTGTGTTTAATATAATTTTGTGTGAGTTCATTCACAGTTTTGTTGCCTTTTGTGAGAATCTACAATTTAAATAGCCATGAAAATAAAGTGACCCATTAAGTGAAAAAGTGTATCTAAAACTTTTGACCAAAATCCAAGGGGAAACACTAGAAAGTGTACCCGTGGTATAGCAAAATGGGGGGTACACAAGTCAAAAAGGTTGGGAACCACTGCTCTAGGCGATGGAGAAGGATGCTGTGGTCCACCTTGTCAAAGGCTGTAGACAAGGAGAGTGAGAAGTGAAGAGGAGCCATGATCAGCATGGCTCCTCTTCACTTCTCTCTGGGTCACTAATGACTTTAAGCAGGTCATTAGTGACCCAAACTAAAGCTGTTTCAGTACTGTGAGGAGTATGGAAACCAGATTTAATTTTTCCAGAATTTTATTATCCTGTAGGTGTTCTTAATTATAGATGGAGACTAATTTCTCCAAGACCTTGGTGAGGAGGGGAAGGTTGCAAATGGGTCTAAAGTTTGCTGTGTCTTGGGGGACCAGAGTGGGTCTTTTAAGGATGGGGTTGATTATGGTACATTTCAAATAGAGGGAATGTGACTGACTAGATTGGAGGGACTAATTCACTATGGTGGTAATAAGAGGGATGCAATGTTGGCCTTGAGCAGGGCAGTTGGAAAGTGGTCAAGAGCACATGTCGTTGGTGGGGTCATTGAGTGCCGTATTCAAGTCTGAAGGAGATGAATGATGGTGGAAAAGAGTACTTTGGAGTTACCAGACTTATCTGAGATTATAGATGAGTAAAATAGAGAATCTTTGAGGGACCTTGCATACATTTTGTGGAGCTCCTGATAAGCTAGCATCCGTTATCATCCTACCCACTGTGTGGTGGCAATATGAACTTGAGATCTATTTTTGTTTGTCACAATGCTAATAATTTTTAACCATTAATTGTTTTGTCAATATAGGCCAGTTTAGCCGAGTAGTTCTCTGTGTTTTGTAAAAGTCACACCCCAGGGAATCAGGAAGTCAGTGATTACTAACTAAAAGGTCATTGATAGTCTGGTAAACCTAAAAAAGGCAAAGCAGAAATATTTAAAAGTGAAGCTACATTCATTTTAATGGACTTGTTAGGGGTGCAAATACTTATAATTGAGACAAAATGCCATTGAAACAAATTGATTTAGAAATTTCTAAATAAATAACTGAACACACAGTTGTTAGTTCTGATAATAAATAATGTCAGTTTTATAAGGATCAAATCATATTAAAGCATTGTGGTTAACATGGATACTTACATTTTAGTTTATTGCACCAGTTCAGATTAAGATAGGATTTTTTATTTTCTTTTACATGTCTACTATTATGTAAACTATATTATTGCAATACAGTTCAATGAAGCATGAAAGAGAAAATAATGCAAGAAACAATGATTTTCACCCTGTTTGGTTGTCTTGTATCGCACCTTCAAACAAATACCACAAGATGGCAATGTTGAGACAATGTAAAGTGATTTTAAAGTGACCTTCAAATCAGTGCTGGTTATATAGACTATTATCTGAGAACAGAACTGATATTGAGCATCACATACAGGGGTTGGACAATGAAACTGAAACACCAGTCATTTTAGAGTGGGAGGTTTCATGGCTAAATTGGACCAGCCTGGTAGCCAGTCTTCATTGATTGCACATTGCACCAGTAAGAGCAGAGTGTGAAGGTTCAATTAGCAGGGTAAGAGCACAGTTTTGCTCAAAATATTGAAATGTACACAACATTATGGGTGACATACCAGAGTTCATAAGAGGACAAATTGTTGGTGCACGTCTTGCTGGCGCATCTGTGACCAAGACAGCAAGTCTTTGTGATGTATCAAGAGCCACAGTATCCAGGGTAATGTCAGCATACCACCAAGAAGGATGAACCACATCCAACAGGATTAACTGTGGACGCAAGAGGAATCTGTCTGAAAGGGATGTTCGGGTGCTAACCCGGATTGTATCCAAAAAACATAAAACCACGGCTGCCTAAATCACGGCAGAATTAAACCTCAACTCTCCTGTTTCCACCAGAACTGTCCGTCGGGAGCTCCACAAGGTCAATATACACGGCCGGGCTGCTATAGCCAAACCTTTGGTCACTCATGCCAATGCCAAACGTCGGTTTCAATGGTGCAAGGAGCGCAAATCTTGGGATGTGGACAATGTGAAACATGGATTGTTCTCTGATGAGTCCACCTTTACTGTTTTCCCCACATCCGGGAGAGATACGATGTGGAGAAGCCCCAAAGAAGCGTACCACCCAGACTGTTGCATGCCCAGAGTGAAGCATGGGGGTGGATCAGTGATGGTTTGGGCTGCCATATCATGGCATTCCTTTGGCCCAATACTAGTGCTAGATGGGCGCGTCACTGCCAAGGACTACCGAACCATTCTTGAGGACCATGTGCATCCAATGGTTCAAACATTGTATCCTGAAGGCGGTGCCGTGTATCAGGATGACAATTCACCAATACACACAGCAAGACTGATGAAAGATTGGTTTGATGAACATGAAAGTGAAGTTGAACATCTCCCATGGCCTGCACAGTCACCAAATCTAAATATTATTGACCCACTTTGGGGTGTTTTGGAGGAGCGAGTCAGGAAACGTTTTCCTCCACCAGTATCACGTAGTGACCTGGCCACTATCCTGCAAGAAGAATGACTTAAAATCCCTCTGACCACTGTGCAGGACTTGTATATGTCATTCCCAAGACGAATTGACGCTGTATTGGCCGCAAAAGGAGGCCCTACACCATACTAATAAATTATTGTGGTCTAAAACCAGGTGTTTCAGTTTCATTGTCCAACCCCTGTAGCCTGCCTGCTTGATACTTTAATGGTGCTAATTAGTTATTTTAGTGTGTTTTTTGGCATGTATGTAAGGGAAGCTCTGTATCCTGGATTATAAAATTGTGTTTCTTTAGCTCCACACTATAAAATACATAAAAAAATCTGTCATATTGATGGGATGTAAGATGATACTAATAATGTGCTGAGAATCTTTGTCCTTAATAATACGTGAACTCTGTAAAAAATAAAGAAACAGTTAATAGGATAAAATAAAACAGATGTGTCCATATGACGGAACAAGCACAATTGTGTAAAAAAACAAGACATATTTATAAGTTAATATGGAATACATTATTAACATTTTTTTAATCACATAATGATTTACATTATTGCAATAAAGAAACAGTTACACTTCTTGTTAATCTCAGCAGGTGACATAAAAAGAAAAAGAATATTGCTTAGTGAGTTTCAGCAGAGTCATGTGGTAGATTTATATCTACAATAAACAAGGATTGTTTTTTTCCCATTAAACACAACAGAAGTAACTCTTTTAGACAAGGACCATTTAGATGTCTCTGAACAGCACATACAGAATCTATTCATTCATATTGCACAAACAGCATCAAGCTGTTACAATATCCTATCTCACACTAAATTTCACACTTTAAATCCACCTGTTTAACCTGTTATAAACAGCATTGAGACGTTTTTCCCAAAGGATTTAGTTACTGAATGATGTGTTCTTGTTTTTCCCATTTGTAGGGTGGTAAAGTGCCTCTGTATGTCAGTGGCGGATGCTGGTCTTTCAAGGAGGGGAAGCTCAATTTCAAGATCACTGATTCGCTCATTTCGCTATCAATCAAAAAAGGGATTCAGCCTCAGACAGATCATCCAATCATCATGCAGAAGCTGAGCGTCTGGGCCACCTTTCCAGCCCACTGCCCCATAGACCCCAAGAGACGCTGAGCGTCCGATGGGCGGGACAAAGCCCAGCATTTTTGCTTCGCTATTGAACTCAGAAGCTGATTCTGAACAAAAGTTGAGCGCGTTGTAGCGCATATTTATTCAATGACATGTACACACAACAGTATATATTTGATCACTTATTTTATGACATTTTAGGGGAAGCTGAGCTTCCCTTGCAGTCTTAGAGGAATCGCCACTGCTGTATGTTGCTCATGAATGTGTGCAACATTTTTCCAAATGATTGTAATTTGGCCCATAAAGACATATTATGGAGTATTCATTACACTCTTATTCTTTTTCTGATTTTAAATCTCTAAGTAAAATGTCCTACTTCTTACTTATTGTGCTTTTAAATAATGCTGTAAACAAGGTAACCTAAAGTGTAAACTTTAATGATTATATAAACTATATATAACTATAACTTTATTTCAAACCATCTCACTTTACACATTAGATGTTCTGTATTTCCATTCGGCAGATGCCCATTCATTCACGTAAGCATGGTGGTTGATTGTCGCTTTTTTCACACAAAGATCAACAGACATCGATACAAACAGGCTGAAAAAGACACTTTGAATCTAAAATAAATCACAAGAAAACTTATTTACAATAAATAATGGTGAAAAAAGATGCAATTTTGTGAAGATACAAAATTTATACCAGTGCAAAACTGCAGGTTTCGGTTGACAATTTTATATGTTTAGGTTACTTATATTCTCAACATGTTTCATAGGATAATAATATAACATGGATATGATAAGTTTTCATTCCCTTATGAAAACTAAAGCTGACATTTTTTCTCCAGAGTACAATTAGAAAGCTTTTAAATGAAAGCATGTCTTCAAGCATTTAAATTCCTTAATGTCTTAGTTTATTGTTGTCAGTAATGAAACTCAATGATGTACATCATTATGGCTTGCAGAGAGGTCCAGACCCATGGGGAACATGCACTCAACTGTTTGCTGGCAGGAAACAGCTGACAGCTGATCCTTCCTCTTTTAAAGCTGACAAACTGCTCAGCCAGCTCTGAAACCGCCATCAATTGGGCATCACGTAGCTGCCTTTGTGACTGCAGTGTTTCTCTGTCGCTCAGACAGAACTGTGCTGTCCATAGCGGGCCAAGATAATCCTTTCCACAAGTCCAGTTTTGGCAAAGTTGTCAACGCCTCTCTAAGTCCCAACTGCTTGTGCTAATTTCTAATAAGGAGAGAAGATTATAGGAGCATGTGTGGCCCTTAGAGGTCCTGGAGCAGGCCTGAAGAGTGTAGGGTTTATGATGGGACCTGGGATAATGGCTGTAGGACCTGGAGACAGTCGTAGTGCCAGGGGCCCGGACGTCATGCTGCACAGTGCAGCTGGATTAAGAGGACCGGTCAAAAGCCCTGCTGGCAGGGCTTTGGACAGGTGTTTGTGCAGGGCCAGTTTAGTCTGAAAGTAAAAAGAAGGGAAATAATGACTCTAAGCTAGAATGAGTGCACAGCCATGATAGAACCTAATATATGCTAGGATCTAATTAGATCAGGAACAGAAATGTTACACAAGGAAGCAGCAGAGAACAGTATCAGTTTCCACAGTTGGAGATGCTAAAAGAATTTATAGCTCAGCACTGCTGAACAAAATTTAAAAACAAAACACCTTTAACTGAACCTTCGCTTGCCCCTGACTACCTACAAGGTAGCAGTGTTAGCACTGTAGCACAGCTTGCTGCAACAGGAAGTTCATAAAGTATCGGTTTAAATCTCCAATAGCCATGGTTTCAAAAGCTGTGGAATTATTTATATTAATATTTATTACATTTTGCCATGCAGCAGCAGTTTATAGTATCATTGTTGTTGAGGACGTTGATGTGATTCATATGCTGCTAGTTTTCACAAGATGAAAAATGTTAAAGCCATATTAAGGTGAAATTGAAATACAGTTACAGAAACACATTTTCTGCTGGTATTTACACAATTTGGCATAGCATTATGACTGATACCACTTTTGTTGCCAAAACAGCCCTGAGAAGCATGGACTCTGCTAGACTCATAAAGGTGTGTTTTGGTATTTGAAATCAAGATGTTAGCAGCAAATCCTTGAAGGCCTGTAAGTTGTGAGGTAAAGCCTTCCTGGATTAGATTTGTTTGTTCAGCATGTTCTACAGATTCTTGCTTGGATTGAGATCTGAGGAAGTCAGCACCTCACATTCGTCCCTGTGCTAATCAAACTTTTTTATTTGTCTATTTATAATTAAATGTGACGATGCATCAAGTCAGTCGATCATGTAAATGTTCCAGGTCTAGCCATGGAGGCTAATTTTCATCCGGGGTCACTGGCAGGTTGATGGTATACAAACCTTTGCTGCATATGCCCCTGTGGCCAGTTCACCAGTGTTCCTTGCTTAGACAACCTTTGACAGATAATTAACACTGCAGGCTAGGAATGGGGAATTATCGTATTGTTTATGGCTACTGTTAAATTCATATTATCGACATAGGAATTTTATTGTAACAATAAACACTACTTGATGATGTTTGCAAGCTGCAAAACCAACAGTATTGCTGGGACTGACACAAAAAATTCAATATTTTTAAAAATATGAATAAATACATATACAGTATTTTGTTTTATCTGGCACTTAATGTAACCAGAGCTCTGAAGTAGCCTACTCAATAAATTGTAAGTTGTTCTTTTTATGTTTTTATTTTGTAAGAGTATTTGTGTTTGTGGGGTTTTGATTGCAGTAAAGTCCAAGCCAAAAAGGATATTGCTAAAAAAGACCAATAGGTTTTAAGTACTTTAAGTACTATTGCACTGTACCACACCGCATGTACCACACTTTTTAAGTCCATATCGTACTATTAAGCCCATCTGTACTGCAGACTGGGATGACTTCACAAGAGCTGCAGTTTCGGAGGTGCCAATGTGTGAACATGCGTGTGCTTGTGTGTGAGTAAGACTCTCACCGCTAAAACAGCATTGGGGTGGAGTTTATTATAGGGGGTGAACTTGGCCTTGACAGGCTTTCCAGCCAAACGCTCTTTGTGTCTCCTGCTATTTGTGTGCTGAAAAAGAAAAGACAAGACACATAAAGCAACCAGTTATTTTGTACTTGATAACAAATACCAAGTACAAAATAAAAGTATGACACACTGTCCTTCTTTTAGTTTTTATATAGTTGGAAATTCTTCATGCACTTGTAACATTTACCAAATAAAATCAAACATGAATCCATATACCTGCTTCAGCTGTGTCTCTGAGTTAACAGACAGTTGGCACAGTTCACAGTGAAATGCCTTACTGGTTACGCCAACAACCGTTCTGTTCTTGCTCCCCATCCGCTGTTTAATTCGACCTTTTGGTCTGGGAGTTGGTGCCACCTTGACCCTGCGATGCGATTGGCTGTTGTTCTGTCCATCAAGCATCTGTTTGTGCTTAGATCCTGATTCAGCCAATCAAATGAGAGGGTAAAATGTGAGTTTAGTAAAGCGATGCAGATTTAGATGGTTGAAGCAGTCAACAGGCTTCAAACTAAAGCAGTAAAAGTGAGAGTGAATACCACTACAGTGAGAATCTAGCTGAGAGCTGGAGTTGACCGTCACTTTGCACGTTGGACAGTGAAGATGCTTTTTGTTGTTTTTGGCCTCTTTAACCTCTTTAACCTTTGTGGCCTCCTCCTCTTCTCCTGACGTGGAGCTTCCCTGAGGATCAGAGTCTGAGGCTGAACCAATTGCCGGGCTGCTCCTATCTGCATGCGGGCCGTCTGAATGCAGATCAGAAAGCTGGGAGCCATCTGAGACTTGAAGGGTCTGGTGAGCAGAGGGGGCTGAGGAGGAGTCTGTGCATGAAGGCATGGAGGATGGAGTGGTTGTTTGCAAGTTCCCCTGGCTGTTTTCAGGATGCTGCTGTTCAGGTTGGGATGAGGCATTTGGGTCTGTGGACAGATGGGTGAATGAAAGCTTTTTACTTCCAGCCATCGGTTGTTTTTTCAACAAATCTTCCTCTACATGTCTGCAGAAGCTGAGAACGCCCATACGCGCAATTTTGCTAAGATAATTTGCTGACTTTTGTGTTGAGATAATGAGCAAGTTTTATTTCATTATCTTGATGAAGAAAGAATCTTTTTCAGATAATCATCATTGTTTTCTCAAGAGGACAAGTTGATTATGGTGTGAAACATTCAAGGTACTTTTTTCCACATGGTTTAATAAATTACTGTAACTCAAATTAGGTGCCACCTTAATAATCCACACTTCTGATAAAGAAAAATGCCGCTTTTCATTTTAGTGGCACTTTCAAATGAATTCTAGTCATCATGAAAAATGTTTCTAGATTGAAATAACGCAAATACTGTTTACACAATGCAACTGCTAAAATTAGACATTATCATAAATACTAAGGATGTCCAGATACGATTCCTAGTGTTGATTTGAGGTTCTGTAAATGATGGTGCTGGAGTCCCTGTCTCAAATACTGATGCCTGTCTTTGGTCTAATGCGATTATGTCAACCACACCCCCAGCCAGCCATGTCACTGCAGTCTGTATGGTCAGTTCCTAAAGATAACTATTTTTGTGTGCATGGCTTTAAAAATTATGTAACAGGCCCTCCACATTATTATTTTCTTCTAATGAAAATGCTTCTTCCCTCTTTACCACGACATTGAAACTGAAAGAGAGATTGTATTGGCTGCTGCAGCTGTCTTTTTCAGGGGACCTGCTCTGCCCACGCTCAGATAGCCAGAGAGAGCTGGAAGAGCTGTGCAGAAAGCAGCCGAAAGATTAGCGATCAAACTTTATGGCGGTCAAAACAAAGTGCAGGCAGTTAACTGGAATCAGAGTCATATTGTTATGATTTGGGGTTGTTTGGTTTTTGGTTTCGGGTTTTTTCTTATGTTTTTCACAGTTAAAGTTTTGAATCGTTCTTTTGTTTATTATTATTATTATTTCTTCTTCTTCTTCTTCTTAGTAGTCAACTACCGTCATGCTGCCTGCTTGTCTGCGTTCTGGGTTCCTCCGTTGCACAGATCCTAACAGAATGTTTCCGCCAACAATTCAGCGCCGTTTTCCACCTGCGCCCCTGGCTGCGCGCTCTGATCCAGCAGTGAAGCCCTCGCCCTCCTCCCGCCGCAAGAAACGTCGGCGCAGAGGACCTTCTTGCGGTTCGGCTTGCGAGGAGGTGGTTTCCCTGCCAGCCGACGTGAGGGCTACGGCAAGTAAGCCCGCATCTTCGTCTGCCACAGCAAAGTTTCCCAGGCTCGCTGCAGCACCGCCCATGCCGTCTTCAGCACGGTGTTCTGAGGCAACACCAGAGGAGCTGGAGGAGCGATTAAGGTTTTTTGCCCGCCAAATAAAGAGTTTCAGGACGACCAGTCTCCTGTTTTCCTCTCCTGAGCTGATGCAGAGAATCAAGCCCGCCTGAACTCTGTAACTGCTTGGGACGACCTCCTGGTCGACCGCCTGAACTTTGTTTTTGTTTTTGGCCCTCCGAGGCCAGCGTGGTTTGTTTTTTGTTTCTTGCTTTTAGGATGAACTTGGGAATGTCGGCAGTTGTTTCGAATGTCTTTCACTTGCAGACTACTTTCTGTTCATTGGAACTGATTTCAAATACTTTGATAACTCTTTGAATCCCTTTGCAGACTTACGAGCTGCTGCAAACTTGTCTGTGAACAGCTCTGTCAATCTTACCATGGTGTTCACTCTCACCTCAACAGTCAGGAGCACCAAAATAAATGTCTAAGGTTTAAACTGAGCAAACCTCCTTCAAAATGCTAAATAAAAATGTTCTCACCTGATGTATTAGGGCTGTGTGTGATTTTTGTCTTTTTACATCGAAATCAACTTGGAGGTATCCTAATCTAATTCCCTCACCAGAAACTGCATGTTATTAAAATACATAGCTATTAAAGAAAACAATTAAAAGGTTTTCTTTAGTTTGTGTTGTAAATAATATTACTTGAATTTCTCAGTACTGTTAAAACGGATATGAAGTACCCCTTTGTCCACATATGCTAGACTGTTGTAGGGTGTCCTAATGTCAGGACATTGAAGTAGCTTTTTTTTAACCTAGCTAACCCTGTGTTAGAGCAGCAAAATCTGGTTCGAGTCCATCTTGGGGTATCCCTAATAAGGATAGACACGGTTATCACTACAAAACAAGCTTTTTTATATGATCTAATGAGATGAATGACTTTTTATCCTCAGAAAAGGTCTCAACTCAACTCAAGTTTATTTCTATTATACTTTAAGATAAGACTTGTCTGTTTTGGTTACTTCTTTGTTTGTGACATCCACTTGTTATTTAAACCCAAGATTATAAGATGTTTGACGTTTGTACTTTGTGGTAAATATGCGTATTTGATTTTTACAAATGAATATGATAAGTTGTTCATATATTCAGGTTCAGGCCTTTACAATGCCTAATATAAAACATAAAGAAATTCTGCAGAACCCAGGATAAACATAACATGATGTCCTGATGTTCTCCGCCAGCTTTATTCTTTATTTCATTCTTTTCAAAGAAATGTTTGATTGTGTCTTATTAGCTATCATCTCTTAAATTTTCCCATCTTGCCATCTTTTTCGTGCCATCTTAATCACTCTTCTTTTATCACTGTGCCTCTCAGTCATTTGTTGGCTCTCTCCGCAGAGGCACCATCCGTCACCATCAATCAACAACCATGGCAACCACTGAGTGTAACAAGCTTATTATTATGTGCTTCGAGGGAAATTGATAGGTGCAGCAAAGAAAATGGGAGAGAGAGGATCAATAATGGAAAAGCAAAAGCAGACACAGGGAATAGAGAGAAAGATGGTGATATTTTGTTGTCAGGTAGAATGAGAGGCTGAGTGACTGATGGCTGAAAGGAGCAAAATAGTAAATTGCAAAGTCATTACTGGAAAGGCAGCTCAGTGTAGCTACAATAAGAATATGGTAAGGATCCAGGACACAGATCAGAAAACAGAAATTCATGTGAATTTTGTATTTTATATTTCAATGAAAACAATACAATTACCAGGAAAAAGATAAGCTAATATACATTTTTGAAATAATCTGTTTAAAACCAGATTTTTAAAGTAGACATTCAACATATTTAACAACTTTAAACCTCATTTCCCCCTCATAACATTGATTAAAATACAGAAATTATTATTTTTTATTTATTTCGACTTTATTTACCGGGAAAGTCCCTTTTAAATGTAAAATCTCAATTATAAGTATGTTCTTGACAAGGCAGCAGCAGCTCACTGAAACGTGACACATTATTAAACATCAGAGGTCACTACGCTATAAACAAAACTAAAACAAGTCCAGTGACATGCTCCTCATAATCAGATAACTCACCATTCAAAACAGCTGCATTCAGATTGTGTGACTATTTAAATATTCATCATTTATCACTCAATGAAACGATTTCCTTAATAGGAACAGATTTTCTCAGCAAATATGGTAAGCTCCTGTTTTTTTAAAATAATGTTGGATGTTTGATATGAAGAAAGAGAGACATGAATAGAAACCAGTCACATTTAACATCAAATAACATCATCTACATCTTTTTTATTTCATGTATTATCATCTACACTGATAATACATTTCTGCAATAAAAATGTTCTTAATTTTGTTGATACTGGCTGCTGGTTACTAACAAACCTTACTCATTATTACCATTTTACCTAAAAATTTAAAACGCCTTTAAAAATTCCTCCAATCTTCCATTTATATTGTCTCACACTGAAAGGTTTTCGGAAAAGTACAACACTGTTGAAAAAATAGTTTTATATTATATTGTATTATTTCTAACCTTGTTAGAGCATCATGAGCTCTTCGAAATATCCTTGACATATTCATTGTAATCAGTTAAACTCTGCCAACATTTAGCCAGATTAACACAGAAATGGTTCACCCTCCATGAACCGCCACCTTAACGTGGTGGAGGGGTTTTAGTTTTCAAATGATCCTAGAGGCTATGTTGTCTGGGGCTTAAATGCCCCTGGTAGGGTCTCCCATGCCAAACAGGCTCTAGGTGATGGGTCAGACAAAGAGCGGTTCAAAAATCCTTCATGAGGACTATTAAATCGAGGCACGTGACGTCGCCCGGTACGGCGGAGCTGGGGTCCCACCCTGGAGCCAGGCCTGGGGTCGGGACTCGCCGGAGAGCGCCTTGTGGCCGGGTTGCTCCTCGCGGGACCCGGCCGGGCCAAGCCCGAACGAGAGACACGAGGCCATCCCCCAGTGGGCCCACCACGTGCAGGGGGAACCGTGAGGGACCGGTGCAAAGAGGATTGGGTGGCGGACGAAGGTGGAGACCTCTGCGGCCCGATCCCCGGATGCTTAGTCTGGCTCTAGGGACGTGGAATGTTACCTCGCTGGGGGGGAAGGAGCCTGAGCTTGTGCGGGAGGTCGAGAGATATCGACTAGAAATAGTTGGGCTCGCCTCCACGCACAGCGTGGGCTCTGGAACCCATCTCCTTGAGAGGGGCTGGACGCTCTTCTACTCTGGAGTGGCCCACGGGGAGAGGCGGCGGGCTGGGGTGGGTTTGCTTGTTGCCCCCCTAGCTCAGCCGTCTCATGTTGGGGTTTACCCCGGTGGATGAGAGGGTCGCATCCCTGCGCCTTCGGGTTGGGGATAGGTCTCTGACTGTCGTTTCGGCCTACGGGCCAAGCGGTAGTGCGGAGTACCCGGCCTTCTTGGTGTGCCTGTCGGGGGTGCTGGATAGTGCCCCTCCCGGGGACTCCATTATTCTGCTTGGGGGACTTCTATGCCCACGTGGGAAACGACAGTGACACCTGGAGAGGCGTGATCGGGAGGAATGGCCTCCCCGATCTGAATCCGAGTGGTGTTTTGTTACTGGACTTCTGTGCTAGTCACGGATTGTCCATAATGAACACCATGTTCAAGCATAAGGGTGTCCATCAGTGCACTTGGCACCAGGACACCCTAGGCAGGAGGTCAATGATCGACTTTGTTGTGGTATCATCAGACCTTTGGCCGCATGTTTTGGACACTCGGGTGAAGAGAGGGGCTGAGCTGTCCACTGATCACCACCTGGTGGTGAGTTGGATCCGCTGGAGGAGGAGAAAGCCAGACAGACTTGGCAGGCCCAAGCGCATAGTGAGGGTCTGCTGGGAATGCCTGGCGAAGCCCTCGGCCAGGGATGTATTCAACTCCCACCTCCGGGAGAGCTTTGACCAGATTCCGGGGGATGTTGGAGACAGAGAGTCCGAGTGGACCATGTTCTTCGCATCTATTGTCGATGCTGCTACCCGTAGCTGCGGCCGTAAGGTCTGCGGTGCCTGTCGCGGCGGCAATCCCAGAACCCGGTGGTGGACAACGGCAGTAAGGGATGCTGTCAAGCTGAAGAAGGAGTCCAATAGGCTGTGGTTGGCTTGTGGGACTCCTGAGGCGGCTGACGGGTACCGTGAGGCCAAGCGTGCTGCGGCCCAGGCGGTGGCAGAGGCAAAAACCCTGGCTCGAAGCGATTCTGGCAAACCGTCCGGAAACTCAGGAGGGGGAAGCAGTGCTTCGCCAACACTGTTTATAGTGGGGGTGGGAGGCTGCTGACCTCGACTGGGGACATTATCGGGCGGTGGAAGGAGTACTTCGAGGATCTCCTCAATCCTGCCATCACACATTCCCTGGTGGAAACAGAGGCTGGGGACTCGGGGTTGGACTCTTTCATCACCCAGGCTGAAGTCACCGAGGTGGTTAAAAAGCTCCGCGGTGGCAAGGCTTTGGGGGTGGATGAGATCCGCCCTGAGTACCTAAAATCTCTGGATGTTGTGGGGCTGTCATGGTTGACACGCCTCTTCAACATTGCATGGGGGTCGGGGACAGTGCCTCTGGACTGGCAGACCGGGGTGGTGGTCCCCCTTCATAAGAAGGGGGACCGGAGGGTGTGTTCCAACTACAGGGGGATCACACTCCTCAGCCTCCCTGGTAAGGCCTACGCCAGGGTATTGGAGAGGAGAGTCCGGCCGATAGTCGAACCTCGGCTTCAGGAGGAGCAGTGTGGTTTTCGTCCCGGCCGTGGAACACTGGACCAGCTCTATACCCTCTACAGGGTACTCGAGGGCTCATGGGAGTTTGCCCAACCGGTTCACATGTGTTTTGCGGACCTGGAGAAGGCATTCGACTGTGTCCCTCGTTATGCCTTGTTGGGGGTGCTCCAGGAGTATGGAATCGGGGGCCCTTTATTAGGGGTCATCCGCTCCCTGTACGAGCGGAGCAAGAGTTTGGTCCGCATTGCCGGACTCCGGCAGGGGAGCCCTTTGTCACCGGTCCTGTTCATAACTTTCATGGACAGGATTTCTAGACGCAGCCAAGGGCCGGAGGTGGTCTGGTTTGGGGACCAGTGGATTTCGTCTCTTCTTTTTGCAGATGACGTGGTCCTGCTGGCCCCCTCTAGCCAAGACCTACAGCATGCGCTGGGGCGGTTCGCAGCCGAGTGTGAAGCAGCTGGGATAAAGATCAGCTCCTCCAAGTCAGAGGCCATAGTACTCAACCGGAAAAGGGTGGCTTGTCCTCTTCAGGTTGGAGGGGAGTTCCTGCCTCAAGTGGAGGAGTTCAAGTATCTCGGGGTCTTGTTCACGAGTGAGGGAAGAATGGAGCGGGAAATCGACAGACGGGTCGATGCAACTGTGCTGGTCCGTTGTGGTGAAGAGAGAGCTGAGGCGAAAAGCGAAGCTCTCGATTTACCGGTCGGTCTACGTTCCTACCCGTAGGGTGGCCGGACAGTCCCTTAGAGATAGGGTGAGGAGCTCGGCCATTCGGGAGGGGCTCGGAGTAGAGCCGCTGCTCCTCCATATCGAGAGGAGCCAGTTGAGGTGGTTCAGGCATCTATACCGGATGCCTCCTGGATGCCTTCCTCGGGAGGTGTTCCAGGCACGTCCCACCGGGAGGAGGCCCAGGGGACGGCCCAGGACACGCTGGAGGGACTATGTCTCTCGGCTGGCCTGGGAACGCCTTGGGCTCCCCCCGGAGGAGCTGGAGGAGGTGTCTGGGGAGAGGGTTGTCTGGGTGTCTCTGCTGAGTCTACTGCCCCCACGACCTGGTTCCGGATAAGCGGAAGACGACGAGTACGAGTACGAGTACGAGGTTTACCAGATGCAAGCTTAACCTTCCTCCAGGATAATCTTTGAACCCAGACCCAAATCTGAAAAAGATGGGACTCAGGACTCTGGACAAGCTAAACCAAGGATGCACAAACTTTTTGTCACGTTGGCCCAAAATGGTCAAACCAAAAACAATCGCAGGCCAAAAAAAGATGCTAGTCACAAAAATTGTATTGTGAATAATAAACAATAAACCAAGCATGACATATTTTATTTAAACAAATAAAGTAATATTTTTTTGCGGGAAAGAGTTGTGTAAATCCTTGTAAAAGTTAAAAAGGGTTTAACAAATTCATTTAGGCTGAACTAAAAAATCTTGAGTCTATTCCCAGCAAGAATTTGGGTCAACCTTTCTTTGAAAAAATGCTATTTATACTTAACCAAATTTAACAAATGAATTAAAAGCAAAACTGGGTTCACCAAAAAGGCTGCTTTTGAATAAAAGCCACTGGTTAGATGTGTTTCAATTTAATATGAAATTGAGGTGAATCTAAAATATAGTTATAAAAAGACGAATACTTTGTGTTGTAGAAAATGTTTTCCATTGTAAAAAGAAAAAAAATTGCAGTTTGGACACCCCTGATCTAAAGAGATTGTGTAAATGATCAAAAATCCCTATCTCTGTATGATTGTTAACCTTAGAGTGTTATCAGAGAAGACTGTTGTCCTATTGGCATAGAGAGACAGTATTGACACCAGCAGGACCAATAATTTTGCCCCTGGTGATTTTGTTAAAATTGTCTTAATGTAGGATTTTGTCCATTATAAATAAAGGTACTCAAACTAGATTGTGAAGTTGTGTCAATGTTTGTCTCAAACCAGCAGATAACCAAAGGAGTGTATGTATAGTATCCCACTAAAGCCTGTTAATGTATATTCAACACATAGCAAGGACCATGTTGGAATAACTGGAGTTATGTCCAATTATGCCCACATACACACATTTGCATACTCATTACCTAAACTTATGTTTTATGTGTGCTTTATTCAAATGAATAACCTCTAAACCTAATTTAGAATCTTTGTGGCAGCAAAAACACATTTTTATTGTTGTAAATAAATTCAGGCAGTGATGGGTTACAGGTTGCATTTTTATAGATTTTCTATGTGCAATTTCGCTAATGCAACAAAAGGTGAATTTAATTTTAGGCTTTTCACACATCTTTGCCAGGGGCACTGATAAACATGCCTCACACTGAATGTCAGCATTTTATGATGGTAACAGTGACCTAGAGTTTGTGATTTCTGTTGAGGAAGTGATGGTTTACAACAACAGTCACAATCAAAGGGTGCAACACATCATCCCTCCTGAGATTGCATCTTTTCTTAACACCTCTCGTTCTGCAGAATGTCTTCGCTTGATGGCTGTAATTATCGATCTGACAGAACCAGAGATAGCAGGACAGGTAATGGCTTGTAATTAACCAGTTGAGTGGCAGCTTCCAAAGCCTTAGTGCTCATTCTCTTCAATTACAACTAATTACCCAGAGGGGGGTGAAGTGGGATGCTTTTTAAAATAAGATTATAAAACCTGTACCTGTTTTGTCTTTCAGCTGAGCATCGACTGGTACCATTTCCCCCTCCATCATCCCGGTCTCTGGGTCTTTGTCTTTTCCTGCAGAGGGCTGACTGTGTCTGTTCTTCTGCCGATTCTTCTGGGTCTCGATGGCTTTTAGCTTGCGAGCATGCTTGTGACCTTTGTAGTGGGCCTCTGCCTGGGTCTAGCCATCACACAAACACCCCCGCCCCCACACAGACAACCGTGAACAAAGCAGAACAAGCAAAGAGGGCTTAGTCATTGCACAATATATTCACAGGGAAGTATAGGAGAGAAAATAAGTAAGTTTGCCAATTACCTTATTTCATTTGTGGAGAAATTATGCATTTGAAATCAAACCACCAGTTTGAAAATAATCAGTCATGAACATCAACAACTCGTGATGCCCCCTAAGCATATCTGCTCATCTTTCCTCAGATTTGTACTGACAGAAAGTGGCCTTTCTGTTTTGCTATGACATAACATGACCTTAAAGTTCAACAGAAATTTTTTTTGGCAGATTTTGGATCCTAAAAATGGCTGTAGGTTTGGTTGTTTTTAGGTGCTTTTCCTTTGCAGGAACCTTTTTCGGCCTTGTAGGGAGGCAGATCTTTTTAGATTGACTATGAATTATCTTATGTTATTAAAGTTTTGCAGTGGGACGGTGCTAATATTTCCAAGTTGGGGAATACTCCCAGTAAGTTGGTTGAATACTCCCAGTATTAGCTCAGTCATCTCACAGTATAAACTCCTCTAGAATGTACAGGGGTTGGACAATGAAACTGAAACACCTGGTTTTAGACCACAATAATTTATTAGTATGGTGTAGGGCCTCCTTTTGCGGCCAATACAGCGTCAATTCGTCTTGGGAATGACATATACAAGTCCTGCACAGTGGTCAGAGGGATTTTAAGTCATTCTTCTTGCAGGATAGTGGCCAGGTCACTACGTGATACTGGTGGAGGAAAACGTTTCCTGACTCGCTCCTCCAAAACACCCCAAAGTGGGTCAATAATATTTAGATTTGGTGACTGTGCAGGCCATGGGAGATGTTCAACTTCACTTTCATGTTCATCAAACCAATCTTTCATCAGTCTTGCTGTGTGTATTGGTGAATTGTCATCCTGATACACGGCACCGCCTTCAGGATACAATGTTTGAACCATTGGATGCACATGGTCCTCAAGAATGGTTCGGTAGTCCTTGGCAGTGACGCGCCCATCTAGCACTAGTATTGGGCCAAAGGAATGCCATGATATGGCAGCCCAAACCATCACTGATCCACCCCCATGCTTCACTCTGGGCATGCAACAGTCTGGGTGGTACGCTTCTTTGGGGCTTCTCCACATCGTATCTCTCCCGGATGTGGGGAAAACAGTAAAGGTGGACTCATCAGAGAACAATCCATGTTTCACATTGTCCACATCCCAAGATTTGCGCTCCTTGCACCATTGAAACCGACGTTTGGCATTGGCATGAGTGACCAAAGGTTTGGCTATAGCAGCCCGGCCGTGTATATTGACCTTGTGGAGCTCCCGACGGACAGTTCTGGTGGAAACAGGAGAGTTGAGGTTTAATTCTGCCGTGATTTAGGCAGCCGTGGTTTTATGTTTTTTGGATACAATCCGGGTTAGCACCCGAACATCCCTTTCAGACAGATTCCTCTTGCGTCCACAGTTAATCCTGTTGGATGTGGTTCATCCTTCTTGGTGGTATGCTGACATTACCCTGGATACTGTGGCTCTTGATACATCACAAAGACTTGCTGTCTTGGTCACAGATGCGCCAGCAAGACGTGCACCAACAATTTGTCCTCTTATGAACTCTGGTATGTCACCCATAATGTTGTGTACATTTCAATATTTTGAGCAAAACTGTGCTCTTACCCTGCTAATTGAACCTTCACACTCTGCTCTTACTGGTGCAATGTGCAATCAATGAAGACTGGCTACCAGGCTGGTCCAATTTAGCCATGAAACCTCCCACTCTAAAATGATAGGTGTTTCAGTTTCATTGTCCAACCCCTGTATATTTTATAATAAAATTAAAAATACCCGGTATTTCTGTTTGCAAACATTTCAAACCCCGTCACTCATGTTAAACATCACAGAATTTTACAGTACACCAATACAATTAGCTATCCTTAGTGGACATATTTATTTAATAAATAAATAAATAAAGCACTGGCTTCAGCTTCCAACACTTGTGGAGACTCAGAGAGTAATCCACTCGGCTAAGTTATGTTTTTAGGGATTTAAATAGGTAATGCTACAGGATTTTATAGCATTTAAGTTCCAACATGCAAATCAAAACAATCACTACTCTTGTAAAATTAATCGAATTTATGTTTGAAAAGGCTGCAGCCAACTGGAGCTCTCCTCTACTTTCTACTTGTTGGTAAAATTAACTTAATCTGTTACAGCTGCCCTTTCCCAAAAGATTTGGATTGACTCTATATAAGTAATAAAGTTAATCGCTGGGACAAAATAATCGAATACGTTTTCTTGCTGAAAAGCAGTGGTTTTATTTTTGCCACTGGAAATCCTTTCCTCTCCCCTGCATGAACTCAACACTTAAGATTGTTTATATTTATCCTGTGTTCTTGGTATACTTTTCCACAAAGTTAGGAGGAACAGTACTTATCTTTAAAGCATAACCAATATGAAAAATTCTGAGATTTATGCTGCATTGGTCTAATTTCCCTGTTTTTTAGTGCATTATGGACTCGGCTGCTGTTGTATGGAAAGATCTGTACCAGATAGCAGTATGATACCTGCTCGTGTGATTATTACAAGGCGTAGTATTTGCATTATCTAATCTGTGTAATGTTTGCCTATTTTAGCAGTGCAATGTTGGGTTAGAGATTTATTCAACTCTTGCTAAAGTTTTAATATATTTAATGCAGTTATTTTTACTTTACTGAATAATTAAGACTACAGCTACTGCTCAATTTCCCCTGATGATATTGGCCTTTCCACTGAATTCATGAGTATAACAATCATTATTCTTTAGGAACAAACTGTCTTGAAACACTGTTGCCTTTCTTAAGATGAAAGACCGCAAGCCCTCTATAAACAAAACGTCAGAGTGACCAAACATTATGCATCTGCTCTCATGCAGTGCTGTAACATAATTTGGCTGAGCTCAAATGATCCACAAAGGTTTCCAGGTACACTGTGCAGCCTCCTAGTGTACATTTAAAATTCAGAGTGTGCAGAGCTGATTCAATCATGACCATGTGCATGGAGCGGATGAACAGATGTCTTCCCATTATCACTTTTCATGAAACTTGGATGGCTGCACAAGCGTAAAAGGTACCATCGAGGGTCAAAGTGTGATGTCGGAGATTCGGGGCAGAGCAAAGGGTATGTAAGCCCTTTGGCAATGATGAATGTCAGTGCACACTAAACATTCAGTGGGAGTTTCACTACAGCAACTAGTAAGGAAAAACACACGGAAAGTGTATCGGCAAACTAGAAAACAAGGATGCTTTGTTAGAGACGTCTTAAGGAAACTGGGCTTAAGTTCATCTGAATTCAGAGCTTTATCGTATAACAGATACTGAAACGTGTCAAAAATAACAAACTATAACTTCCAGTGTGTATCCTTTGGATCTTTTAAGGTTTTTGATTCAGAACAGTAGCATCAAAAAGCCTTTTAAGAAGACAGTTCTGCGACATGGCTGGGTTAAGCTGCCTGGAGTTAACCACCACAGCTGGTCACATCCTGCAACCATTTGTCCCAGCATAAAATAAGTCTACATCACCGAAGCAGTGAGTGACTGCATAAGCATTGCTTACTCTGACCTCACAGTTCTGTGACTGCCTCCCTTGGTGGCTCAGAGTTATAACACCAGGTCCTCGCATAGGCCACACCTACGAAAAGACGGCATCTCAGGCCCAGTTCGAAAGTGTCTTGTGAAAAGAGCTGAAGGAACCTTCTTTGCATCTGTTCCATTTTTTAAAACAATGGAGCGGCAGGGTGTGGTGGGATTTTTACAGACATCATTGTTTGAGTAGAACATATGTTAATGCCAGGAGTGTCAACAATTACAAAAGAGACCAACAATTTAAAACATCATTTTTGGAAAAAATTCATTATGTGATGTATAATTTAAAACTACGTGATGATGGTCAGTATTGCCAACTTTAGTTTCATCAAACCACAGGACATGTATCCAGAATTTAAGGCTTTTGTCCCTAAACACATTTGAAAACGACAGTCTGACTTTTTTATGTTTCAATGGAGGAATGGCTTCTTCCTCTCTGAGTGACCTTTTATGCCATGTCGGTACATACCTGGGACACACAGTTGGCTGCTTCCTCAACAGCATTCTTTTGGTGTTTATACTTTTGTATAATACTTTGAACAGATGGTACATGGCACCTTCAGGCATGTGGAAATGATACCCAGGAATGAACCAGACTTGTGGAGGTTCACAATTCTCTTCCTTCCTATTTGTTGTTGCCTAACAGTCAACAGTGCTTCACAGACAACTCATCTCGCATTTATTTATTTAAGTTATGCCTCAGATTAGCAAAAAAGAAGAAATGAAAACTAACTACCAAATGTAACATTTTTGATACACATTTCTGAGACGCTTGCCTATTTGACAAAGTTTGTATGTTCTTTAAAAACCTGCTGTATTGAATCCTCTACTTTTCATTTTTACCT
>JAHHUM010000497.1:0-74235 GCA_036173005.1 Crenichthys baileyi | reverse complement strand
TGTATGTTTAAAAGAAAAATCAACACGGGAAGGAAGGTAAGACAAAAAGGGACCAAAAAACAAATTTAGTGAGGACCGAAAAAAAGGAAAGGCAAAACGATTGAAAAGAAAAGGGTCGCAAGGAAGTAAAGGATGCAAGGAGGAGTAAGGAAAAGAAAAAGGGAAAAAAGAAGAAGAAAACTTTTTATTGAGGGATAATTTAAGACCCGAGTGAATAGAAGGGAAACTTTAAAGGTAAAAGGGACAAGGGGGAAATTGAACAAAGAAGTATGTAAGGAAGGAAGGACATGGAGAAAGGGGAAAAATGGAAAGACATTTTTAGCACAAAAGGAGGGAAAAAAAGGAGCAGAAGGCCCAAAAAGTAAAGGAACAAAAGGGAAAAACCAGGAATGACGGGGGGAAAAAGAGGGAAAGTTTACAGGGAAACAACCGGGGGGAAATTAATAAAAAAGGCCCAAAGAAAGAACCCTGAAAATTTTTGGGGAAAAGGGGGGAAACAAAATCGGGAGATAAAAATTGGGCCCAGAAGAAAATTAACAAAGACCGGGGACTTAAAAATTTGTATTGGTACAGGGGAGTCTAAAAATAAAAAAAAGGGCAGCTCCCGGGAGAAAATCTCTTAAAAAACTGAAGCATGGGGGGTTTGGGGAAGATTAAATTGGTTTGGGGAGGCCCCCATCATAGAATCGACTTTAATTGTACCGGGGTCCCTTGGGGTTGCTTGAGGGAAATATGAGACCATCTATGAGAAAATAAAAGCTGAAGCCTGACTGAGCCCTGCAAACATGACAATGACCCAAAACATAGAAAAAATCCCAAAAAAAATTGGCTAAAGGAAATTAAAGGGAAAAAGTGGGGGGTTTCAAAGCCCAGTCTGATTTTCATTGATCACGGGCTGGACTTTGCAAAGCTAGGGGGGCCTTTAAATGTGGGGTTTGCCAATCGATTTATTTTTCCTTAAATTTTCGATAAATAAAATTGGGGGTAAATAGAAAAAAGGGTTGCTTAAATTTTTTGTAAAGGTTTAAACGCGGGGGGGGGAATTTTATACCCCTTGAGTTCTGGATAGAGCGTACTTACAAAGGTTTTTCATCTTAAATACAAAATGTAGATATTATTTGTGAGGGGTCTTGTTCACAAGTGAGTGGAGATCGAAGTGGATCGGCTTGCCACAGTGGGGGAAACGTGTGCCGGTCCGTTTGGGGTGAAAAAAGAGCTCACCCAAAAAAAGCAAGTGCTAAATTTTACGGTCGGTCTACTTTTCCTACCTCACCTTGGGCCATGAGCTTTGGGGAGGACCGAAAAAAACGAGATGCCAACTCAAGGGGCTGAAATGTTTCCTCCGTGGGTGGCCGGGCACTCCCTTTAAAAGGGGGTGAGGAGCTCCCCCCAAACAGGCAAGGTCGGAGAAACCGCTGCTCCTCCACATGGGAGGACCTTTTGAGGGGGCTTGGCATTTGTCCAATGCCTTTCCGGGAACGTCTTCCTCGGGGGGTGTTCCAGGCACCCCCCCCGGGGGGAGGCCCAGGGGACGGCCCGGGAACGTGGGGGGAAACCGGGTCTCTCGGTAGTCGGGAACCCCTTTGGGCTCCCCCCCCCTGTATACTCTATTTTAATGATTATTTATAAAAAATTTTGATTATTTCAATAATCGATTAATCCGATTAATTGTTTCAACCCTATGAGAAACCCCTCAAACATCTCACAAGGGGAAAAAAGAAAAGGTGAATTTCTACGTTTTGTGTTTTGGGGCACCCACGGGGGTTTACGTGTTTGGGGGATCCCAACTTTTCCTCAGCTAAAAAAACAACATTTTTTGTGGCATCTTTTCAATAATAAAAAAAAGTTTTTTTTTAATTCCCTTCCCAGAGAAAAAAAAAAAAAACTAACTTTTCCCAAATAACTGAAATTTGTTTGGGGTCCAAATGTAATTCCCCCAAAAGGGCAATCGGGCTACATCCAAAAGTAAAGTTCACCCAGCAGGTTTGATTTTAACTGTAAAGTCAGAAAAACAAAAAAAAAAAAAAAAATCAGATTTTTTTTTTCAAAAAAATTTTAAACCAAAGGGGTTTAAATAAAAAATACTTCCAAAAGGAGAAATTTTGAAGTCCAAAAATGTGTTTGGGGGGAAGCTCGAATTCTAGTCCTGGAGGGCAGGTGTCCTACGTTTAGATGCATCCCTGCTCAAACACACCTGAATTAAAAAGTACTGTGGCTTATTACAGGCCGAGGAGGCCACTCATGGTCCTGCTAATGACGCATTTAATATAGTTGTGAAGCTGCAGAAGCACCTATAATTACAGGACTCCTCAAGGATTGGAGTTTGAGAAGCCCAACTGCAGTCCTGGAGAGCTACTTTCCTGCAACCTTTAGATACATATTCAGGTGCGTTTGAGAAGGGATGCATCTAAAGGTTGCAGGACGGTAGCTCTGGAGGATCGAATTTGACAAAATGACAAAAGTTGACACCTACAAGCTTTAGTCCTCCACTGCCCTAACGCTCTACACACCATCACCAGTTTAAAACTCTGAAGATGGCGGTGGGGCAGATTACAGCAAATACATCACTAGAAATAAGAAAGGCCTGTAGAGAATCTCAGCATTTGCTGTGAATAAAACAAAGAAAGCTGGGAAGCCTAAACTGGGCAGTTTTCCCTCATGAGAGCGCCGTCAGGAAGATGTTCTGCGAGTTCTGGAGTCTCCGGCTGAAGTTTGAGTCCAATTAGTCGGGTGTGTGCAGCGAACCCAGCTGTCAGGTTTCTTTTCAAAGCCTCTTCGGTTTGAAAAGGCTAATCTGTGGGAGCTGGACCGGAGCCACGAGGAAAAACAAAGCCGGCAAACGGCGTCTCTAAGCAACCATTTTTCTAACAGAAAGGAAAGGGCAGGGCGACAGTTTTCCCCCTTTCACTCCTAGAAGCACTAATTGTACCAAACAATCCTTAAACTACTTCATCCTGCACCTTTACAGACATGAATTTTAAGTTGTGAATTAAACAAACTGGATCCTCGTTCTCTTCTAGCCATTAGAAGCCAAAAAAAAATTGACAGAACTGAACCCGGTGATTTGCAGCAGGTTGAGACCAACAATGGAGTCAAACTCAGAAACTGGCAGTTCAGGATGAAACAGATTTCAGCAGTAAAAGAAAGTAGAGCTGCAGAAGAAGCTGTTGATACTTGCTGAAGAAGACATCAAACCACACTGACAGCTGAACAGAAGCAGAGTAACGCAGACAGACAGCTGGGAAAACACGCAAACACCAAGGAAACATGCTGCCGAGACTCTGCTGGAGCAGCGGACCACTTTGAGTCGAACCATTTATGTTGTATCCAAGCAGGTCAGGAGCAAACGGACCAAAAACCTCCTGCAGCCTTCAGATGGATTCCTGAGGAACTCACCAGGTCTACAGCGCTGGCCGTCAGCAGCTAGCTCCTGGCCTTCAGGACACACGCAGGTATATTTGGGGGAGTGTTTGTTGATTTGTGGCGCAGGTAGACACATGTAGCTGCAGCCGCCGTTTTCACTTTTCTCTGTGCACCAGTTTGTACCTAGGAAAGAAAAAAAAAAAAAAAAAAAAAAAAACAGAGCTCAGATTAATACAAGGCTGTTTATGAAAAGACTGAAGCTGCAATTCATCTAGATCTTGAATTATACTTAAAAACAGCAAATTAAACACCCACTAGGTTTCCTCATCTTCACCCAATTAGCTGCTGGCCTGAAGAAACCTCTAGTTTAACACCACAACCAATCAGTGAGTTGGAAATGATGTCTGGAAGCAATCATTGGTTATTATTTATGTGGGAAACTAAAGTCCCCTCTGCATGTTTGGTCATTGTGGTGTCCCCCAGGGGTCAGTTGTAAGTCACAGCACTGTTATATATGGACAAGCCATTTTTTTTACCTCAAATTCATTGCAGTTTGTTTGGTAGGGATAATATTCATCTTTTTAGGAACATTGTTTGTTTGAGGAAACGAATAAGGAAAAGCTCAGTCGGAGTTTCAGCGAGCAGAGCTGACACCACTCTGTCGTTCCACCATGGTGGATTGACCTACTGTGTGCTACCAGAACAGCACCTACCCTGTACTCCTCTGAACCTCTCTACTGCACCACCTCCTATGCCTGCGCTCCATTTCCACAGCATCAACAATTCAGAACCAGACTAGAGGTCTTCTTTCCAAGTAGCTTCGATATCATCTGCAGTGTTATATCCTCATTTAAAGTCGCTTTAGATAAAAGCGTCTGCCAAATGCATGAACATGAATCCATATCTTCACCTGAATACATGGATGGACTCAAAAAATAAGGCTTTAAAGTTCAAAATTAAACTTCAAAACTAAAGAGAACATCTTCTCAAATCAGAAGATCAATCAGGAACATGCAACTTGTGTTTGTATTAAATAAACCGTTCCTGCTGACGTCCCTTAGCCCCTGCATGCGGGTCATTTGTTGTTTTCTAGTCTGTTTGGCTTAAAAACAACCTCATAGTCTCAGAGAACCCAGCCATTAAACTCTTACCAGACAGCTGGATCAGCTCATGGTACACAATGATGTCCTGAGGGTCATTCAGATTGCTGGCAAGCGTTATTACGTCAGAACCAGAGAACTTGTTGGCGCCGTAGATCGCTTTGTTTTCACCGTCTGTCCAGAAGACTCTATCCTGCCGACAGAACAAAAACAAATTTAGTTAATTTAAAAACACATTTAACTGAACCTTTCTAAATAAAATTTCCATAAACGCTTGAATTTATTATTTCTATACATTGAATGAAAAATCTCCAAGCCAAACACTCGGATCAGGATCGAGTCAGTACACAGTCACACGATCGGTCCTTAAACACCTGAAGACAGAACAAACCTCAAAGACCGTGAGAGCAAAGGGATGAGCCAGGTAGTCTGCAGACTGCAGCACTCGGTTCCTGTTGTCCCCGTTCAGGTCAACGCTACAGAGCATGTGCAGCTTCGAGTCGACCCAGTACAGCCGGCCTTTGATCAGATCTGGAACGAAGAGATTGAGCATGAAAAAAGGTGGGAGGGCAAACTGGGTGCTATTTTTACAATGTAAAGAAATAACAAGTTTCATCATAAAACAAAAATCTGATCTAATAGATTTATTTAAATTTTGGCCCTTTTGCCTACAGATTAGCATACGGTGTCAACATAACTTATGAACACCTCGTTAATGGTCGCATTCCTACCCAGTGTGATCCCATTTGGCCACTGGATGTCAGTTGCCACCAGAACCTGTCGGTCCGCTCCATTCATACCAGACTTTTCAATCTTAGCTGGCTCTCCCCAGTCAGACCAGTACATAAACCTGGGGGACCAACACAAACAGAACCGTCCATACAGCTGATCAAACTAGCGCGCCCTGTCAGTCCATCTAAAAAACATAAATAAAACGTGTTTCTACCCACCCGGACAAAGGATCCACAGCAATGGAGGCAGGTTCTTTGAGGCCTCTATTGAACAGAACTTTCCGCTTGGTTCCGTTAAAGTTTGCCACAGAAATGGTTTTGGTGCCCAGATCGGACCAGTACAAGCTCTTATAGATCCAGTCCACCGCGATTCCCAGAGGAGTTTGGACGTTGTCCATCACTTTCTTGTGGATACCAACATCCCCTCGCTTGTCCAGGACGGTGCTGAGGAGAAAAAACATTGAAACTCAAAGAAGGAAAAAGTAGCCGTGCAAATTTACTGCAAAAAAAACCAAGAAACATTTAAATGGTTTAAAAGTAGGCCTGCAGCCAAATTTTGATTCATCTGTCCACTATTTTTTTGAATCATTGGATAACAAAAAGGGGCTTAATATCAGAATTTTTGTACAACTTAAAAAAAAAAAAGGTACACCACTTGAGGTCTGGATGGAGCATATTTACACACGAAGGTTTTTCATCTTAAATGCAAATATTTTTTGGTAAAAGATTAGCCTAATTACTGCTGTGAGTGGATTGTTCATTCAGCAAGTGGCAGGTTTTAGAGTCTATATACTCCAGTTAATCTTTTGATTACTAAATTAGTTGACGTTTATTTCAATAATTAATTGCCTCAGCCCTATTTAAAATGTGTTAAAAAAGTGTTCAGTTTGGTGGACTAAATGGGTAAAGTAGGTAGAAAGCTTAATAACCAATACATCAATTTCAAATGGCTTTACAAAACAAATTGTGTTTGTGCATTAAACAGTGGGCCAAAATTGAAACCCTGAGGAACGCCACAAGGAAATGTCTTTTAAATCTGCATCTTTTAACAGAAAAACAAATTGGCAACAAATGGTTACATGACTTCCGCCTCTCTGCCTGCTCAGACGCTTTTCTCCTATCCTCCCTGCTTGCATTCTTTTACTCCCAACTTTTTATCTCTTAGCCAGAATTACAGAAATATTGGACTAAAACTACTTCTTACCAGTGACTCCCAAGGATTATTATTATTTTTCTAAAGTATTTTGATGTTTTTATAAGTCGAACTCGAAAGAAGGACAAGTTAACGCCAGCTAATCAGCACAAAATGCTTCCCTTCACCACAGAGGACTTCAAAACAGCCAATTTGTGCAAAAGCGTGTCGGAGATGAAAATCTATCGGCTAGAAGTGAATGTGGAGGTGAATATGGGGTACAACGATGATTCAACCCTGCCTGTGATCCCAAACGGAGACAGCCAGCTCAACAACTCAGCCAGCAATCAGAACACTGAGCATAAACCTATCAGCAGACTCCCCTGGCATGTTTTAGGCGCATGCCCAAAAAATCTAAATGGACGACTCACTGGAAGATCTCAGCAATTAAATAAATTAGAATGGCCAGAATTATGAGAAATGCCCCCGTGTCCCCTGGGAAAAGGAGACTTCGACAGCGAGCTGCTGTCACAACTACTAATAGGAGTGAGACAGCAGGAAATAATGGAGTTCCCCTCCAGAACGGATTTGCTCCACTACAGAATGAAAACCAGGAAAATGAGCCATCTTCTGAGAACAATAAAAGGTTTGAGAACAACCTTCATTCTAAACAGTCTTCTCCTAAAGCGCCAGAGAAAAAGCGCCCCACTGGACCAAGTGGGCAACACAGCTGTGGATGGGATTAAAAACTTCTGCAACAAGAAAAACACAGGAGTTATGATTGGTACCAGTAACGTGGTGTCCGATATCTCAGAATATTCTGGCAATCACAGAAAAGCGCCCGTCTCTAGAAAACCTTATTAAACACTGTGGAGCCATGGATGACGTGGCTAAGAAAAAAATCAGAAGGGTTGAAGGAGGATTTCAGTCGTCTTCTGAATAAAGTTGGAGGTCTCAATATCAAGGTGTTTCTGATTTTCTGTGGAGATGAGATTTTTTCGAGACTTGATTGATTGATGATTAATAAGTGGTTGGAAAAAAAAAAAAAAACATGTGCCACTACATCTGTGAACTTAATCATCAACTTCAATCATTTTTGGGTAAAAAAAAAAAAAAAAAAAGACAACTCTTCAAGCAAGATGGTTTCTGTTTGAACAAGCCGGGTCCCAGACGTCTCACATCTAATCTCTTCTATTCAGTAAATAATCCGCCAGCAGCTTCGACCTTCAGCAGAGAACATGGAGTATCAACAACAATGATAACGCTGCCTCCAACAGCTCCAGCAAGGAGACACCGGCCAGTTGGCTGAGAAAGAGAGGGGTCATCACAAAAGGTCTCCCCGTCGAAATCCCACAGGAGAAGTGGACCCCCTAGTTATACCCCCCTCCCCCCAAACCCAGACCGACCCCCCATTCAACCCCCCTCACCCCAGACCGCACAGAACTCTCCCATCTCCCCACTGAGCCCGCTTTTTGCTTTTACTGGATTCTGATAACATTAAAGGAGCCTCTTGAAATCGGAACCCAAATGGCTCTGAAATCTTTTCTCCATTCAAACACCCCTGTGGCCGAGGCCTGCCCTTACAAACCAACATCTTCCAAATGCCGCAGAGCCCCACACTCCTAATCAGGACCTTCAAATCACTTCTCTGTGATACAGTCTGGGCCCAGTGTAAATCTATCAGAAAATAGAGCATTTCCAGGAAAGAACTTGGGCCAACAGGAGATCAGTTGTAAAATCTCTGTGCTTAAAGGTGACAGAAAGAACAAAGCCAAAAGGATAAGAGACGGTAATAAAAACAATCAAAAAAAAAGCCATAAACTGTCAGGTACAAGCCAGACACAGAGTATATATCAGCAACAACTAAGTTCATATAAACTAGGCTTATTGAACATAGATCATTAGAATCATTTTAATCAATGACTTCTTCTACTGACCAACGAATGTCTTGATGTTATGTTTTTAACAGAAAACATGGTTTAACATGAATTTAATGAAGCTCCCATTCTGATAGATCGACGCCTCCAAACTACACACACACGAACAATGTTTTCTTGTGAGAGCAGACAACAGCAAAGAAAAGGTGGGAGGCGGGGGGGGGGGGTGCACTTTGTTTTTAAAGATGTATTAGAGGTGTAAAAAAAGTATTCTGGGTTAAATTTGACGACTGTATTGAATGATATTTGGCTCTCCAGTTAAGAGACACACGGGTCCCGAACCATGTTCTGTGAATATTTGTACGATGCCCACTCCTAAGCCAAAAACAAACTTTTTTTCAGTGATTTTAATGAGCTTTATATGGATATGTGTCGATTATTGACTGTTTAAATTATTGTGGAGACTCAACATTCACATGGACAATCCTGAAGACGAGTGCAAAACAGATCTATGTGACACTCTTAGAATGTTGGTTGACTCAAAAGTTTAAACAGCAAACCGCACCCAAAATATGGACATACAGGGGTTGGACAATGAAACTGAAAACACCTGTCATTTTAGTGTGGGAGGTTCCATGGCTAAATGGACCAGGCTGGTAGCCAGTCTTCATCGATTGCACAATTGCATCCAGTAAGAGCAGAGTGTGAAGGTTCAATTAGCAGGGTAGAGCACAGTTTTGTCAAAATATGAAATGCACACAACATTATGGGTGACATATCAGAGTTCAAAAGAGGACAAAGTTGTTGGTGCACGTCTGCTGGCGCATCTGTGACCAAGACAGCAAGTCTTTGTGATGTATCAAGAGCCACGGGGTATCCAGGGTAATGTACAGCATACACACCAGAAGGACGAACCACCATCCAAAAGGAGTTAACTGTGACGCAAGAGGAAGCTGTCTGAAAGGGATGTTTGGATGGCTAACCGGATTGTATCCAAAAAACAAAACACGGCTGCCCAAATCACGGCAGGAATTAAATGTGCACCTCAACTCTCCTGTTTCCACCAGAACTGTCCGTCGGGAGCTCCACAACACGAGGGTCGAAAAGATACAGCACGGCAAGAGGGATGCTAAAGCCAAACCTTTGTCCACTCATGCCATGCCAAAACGTCGGTTTCAAGGGCAGAGGAGCGCAAATCTTGGGCTGCGGACAAATGAGTGAAACATGTATTGGTCTCTGATGAGTCCACCTTTACTGTTTTACCCACATCCGGGACAGAGTTATCGGTGTGGAGAAGCCCCGCAAAGAGAGCGTAACCACCTAGACTGTCGCATGCCCAGAGTGAAGCAATGGGGTGGATCAGTGATGGTTTGGGCTGCCATAATTCACATGGCCAGTAGTTCCTTGGACGCACACGATACTTGTGCTAGATGGGTGCTGACAGTGCACTGACAAAAGGACTACCGAAACCCATTGCCTTGAGGACCATGTGCATCCACAAATGGTGTTCCAAACATTGTTATCCTGAAGGCGGTGCGTGTTTCAGGATGGGAAATGCACCAATACACACAGCAAGACTGGTGAAAGATTGGTTGAGGAACATGAAAGTGAAGTTGAACATCTCCCATGGCCTGCACAGTCACAGATCTAAATATTATGAGCCCGCTTGGGGTGTTTGGAGGAGCGAGTCAGGAGGACGTTTCCCCACCAGTATCACGTAGTGACCTGGACACTATCGCTGCAAGAAGAATGGCTAAAATTCCCTCTGACCCACACTGTGCAGGACTTGTATAGTTCCATTCCCAAGACGAAATTGACGCTGTATGGACCGACGCAAAAGGAGGCCCTACACACCATACTAATAAAATATTGTGGTCTAAAACCAGGTGTTTCAGTTTCATTGTCACAACCGCTGTACTTTGGACTTGTATCATCAACTTAATCGTCTAAACATTTCACCAAGCGTGCCGGTTAACTGATGTTGCCCTATCTTTTTTTTTACCAATTTTCTGTTATTCTTGAAAGCTCATCGCCAAAGGACTCAGTTTGCCAAAGAGACATGATAAGAAAAAACCCGTCATTTAAGGACGGTGCACTGCTGAAAAACCTTAAACCAGATTTACTCTCTACCTCCACTTTGCCCTGTAAACAACTGTATGAATAAGCTGGTTGAGAACTAAGAGCTATAGTCAAGATAATATCATGTTATCGAGCAAGTGGTGCATAACACAATTGAAAGTTAAAAGTCGATTCATGGGATGAAAAATGTGTCTCACGTGGAGAAGTGCGCCACCTAGTCAGAACGTGGAAAAAAAGAAAAAGTGGCGAAAAGGGTGAACACTGCAATAAACAAAGCCACGTATCCGCAGGATAACATGATATCATCTGAGAACTCACTCTACCAGGGACCTGCATTATTTGTATAGCACTAACTGTCTTCAATGAAAAAAATCCAAAAGATCAGAGGGGCAGTCAACACATCAACATCAACTCCAGAACCAAAGTTGTCTCCAACTAGAACTGATTTTGACAAAATTTCCCAATTTCACCAAATAAACTACAAAAACTTAGCAGGAAGAAGAGCTTAGTTGGGTGTACGATTTCTTCTGTCTCGATGTTTTACCCACATCATAACATCTGATTCAACACAAATAATAAACATCCCTTTTGTCAGGTGTTTTCCTCCAGGCCCTGAAAACAGCAATTATCAAACCTCTATTCAAAAAGAGCCACTTGGACAAGCTGCTACTACAGAACTACAGGCCTATATCAAACCTCCCCTTCATCAGCAAGATTATTGAAAAAGCTGTTTCAACAGTTAAACAACTTCCTAACAATGACCAACCGCTTCGATGTCTTCCAGTCAGGCTTCCTGCTCACCACAGTACAGAGGACGCTCTTGTCAAGGTGTTCATTGCACATCCGTATAAATGCAGACTGTGGAAGAACCCAACAGAGCTGAGATTATTGGACCTTAGTGCCAGGCATTCGACACTTATTTTATCACTCCATTTAATTTAGAGTGTGGAAAAACTGGGCACGGACCCTTTATGTACAGCACTCAATTGGTTTAAAAATCCTACTTGAAAGGACAGAGACTTTTTTAGTCATAGGTAACTTTACATCAGAGACATAAAAACTCAACATTGTGCGTCCCCAAGGGTGCATCTTAGGGCCCTCTATTCAATATCTACATGCTCCCCCAACTCAGATTTAATAAACAACAAACGTAAGTTATCATAACTATGCAGACGACACCCAGCTATTACGTTACGATGTCACCAGGTGACTATGAACCCAATTCAAGGTAATGCTTAGGAAGAAATCAATGCATGGATGGGCCACAAATGTTCTTCAGCTGAATCAGAAACAAAAACTGAAGTAATAAATCTATGTGTAACAAAAGGAAGAGCGTTTAAAGTTTTAGCACAAAGCTTCAATTAAATACACAGCTAGAAGAACCACCAGTCAGGCTAGAAAAGCTGGATGTAGTGATGGACTCCGACCTGAACCTTCAGAGGCACATAAAGACAGTAACAAGGTCGGCCTTCTATCACCTAAAGAACATCTCCAGGATTAAAGGACTAATGTCTCAGCAGGACCTTGAAAACTAATTCATGGTTTTCATCTTTAGTAGAGTTGATTACTGCAACGGTGTCTTCACAGGTCTGCCTAAAAAGTGGATCAGACAGCTGCAGTTGATCCAGAACGCTGCTGCCCGCGTCCTCACTAGAACTAAGAAAGTGGAGCACATCAGCACTGGCTCCCTGTAGCTCAGAGAATAGACTTATCAATCATTCTATTTATTTTTTTAATTACTGCCGTTTGATTTTCTGTATCATTGTAATGTTTCTCCTTATGTACAGCACCTTGAGTGCCTTGTTGCTGAAAAGTGCTACATAAATAAACTTGACTTTAGCAAGTTCAGCGATATAATAAAAATGACTTTTGTCTCCACTGCTCTAGTATCACAATGAGGGGGAAAGAAGTTAAAAGCTACAGCAACTTTGAAGTTTGGAACCACCAAATCTTTCCAATACAGAGCTTGCAGTGTAACGCACCTGTATATGGCCCTTTGACCCAGATCGGCCCAGAAGATGGTCTGCTGGTTGAAGTCAGCATCCAGCGCCACAGCGTTTCTCTGCTGCTCCACAATCTGAGTGTACTCCTTTCTCTCGAGACCCAGACGACGAATATCACGACGGTTGGTGAAGATCAGACACGGTTCCTTACCTGAAGATTGGGCAGAGTTTATAAAAACCAGGAAAGGTGAAAATATCCTTAGTGTTTTTTTCAGCAACAACCTCTGTAAACCAGCAGCAGGATCTATGAAGGATTAAAAGGTTCAGAACTACAGCCTCCAGAGCAGGAAAGTTATAGTTCAGATGCTCACCAACAGCCTTGCAGACGCCAGTAGCCGGATCCATCTGGTAGCCGTTGTGGCATTCACACTTGTAGCCTCCCTTCAGATTGATGCAGATCTGACTGCAAATGCCAGGGTTCAGACACTCATTGATGTCTGCATGGAGAGACAAAAAGGAATCATTAGGAGGAACCGAAAAGCACAACAAGCAGCACCACAAATACCCTAAAATCTTCTCAGGATTTCTGATGCACAAGATATGAAATTGGAAGGGACACAAAATGCTAATTTAAACCTCTAATAGCAGTCGGGATTTTGGGAACATACAGTTGCACCCAGCTGTTCATAACAGAACCAAAAGTAAATATTCCAAAGTAGCATTTGGGAGTAAATTAGGTGCCTCTGAGCAACTGGTGGCATTTGTACCAGAAGGGATTTCACGCTTTTACAGATAACCTGAGCAGCATTTGATGCCAAGGCTGGCTCCATGTCAGAAATGTGTCGGATCAGTGCCTCCTACAAAAGGACCTGTAGGAGTTCTGCTTTAAAGCACAGCTGTTCGACATTCAACGCTGAACATCTAAGTCCACAATAAGAGGCACCGACCCTGAGCTACATCCTGCTGTGCGTCTGGAACCTCCACGGATCAACGCTCTCTGAATATAAGCGAGAAGGAAAATCTGTGCATTGTGAAGCTTTTAATAAAAAAAAACTGCAAGAAATCTGAAACTGAACCAATTATGCTCTGATTAATCAGCAAGTGATCAAAATGGAACATTTTTCTTTCACTGGCAAATCGAGTGGGGAAAGAAATAAAAATCATTGACTTCATCAAAAACAAAGTTTAAAAAAAACCTCCCATTAAGTTAAAAACAATAAAGAAAAGGTTGAAAAAAAAAAACATGTCAAACTTGTTTCCAGCCTAATTTCTTCTCTGCAGCACAGAAAAATCAGACTTCAATTTCTTCCATTTTGACTCTCAGCTGGTCAGGTCTGGAGACGATACAAATGTTCACTTTGTTCAAAAGGAGGAAATTAAATGGACTACCTCCACAGGTCTTGTGGTCAATGAGCTGGAGTCCAGGTGTGCAGTCGCATTCGAAGCCGATCACCATGTCTTTGCAGATATGAGAGCAGCCACCGTTGTTCAGGAGACACTCGTTTAGATCTGCAGCACAAGAAGAAACATCATGGGTGATGGAAGAAATTCATCTATTTGAAAGGGGGCAGTGCAATTTTATAAAACACATAATTCATGAATTTAAAAAAAGCCAGAATTAGCCAAAAGGCTAATCTTCATCTGTGGTCCCCTAGTCATGATGTCAAAATGGAAAAGAAAATACAAGCAGTTTGTCACAGACAATTCATAAGGACGCGAGATTGGACTAAACAAATCCCGACACTCAGACAACGTAACATTACTGCTAAGAAAATAACGACAAATGCAGCACAGATATAATTTCTCTCAGTGCTGACAGGTGTATGAATTGAAAGCCTTCCATGTTCATTGTCTGATTTCATCTGGTGAGGAGTTTCATTCCCAGGGACCTCTTACAGACCAGGCTGACTAAAGGTGCTCTTCCTCAGAGGGATAACCTTCTCCTCTTACAGAGCCTCTAGTCACACGTTCTGTCATTTCTCTGATTTATCCCCAGCTCCTCTGAGTATAAATTATTAATTACCTCATAAATCTGCAAATTTGTGAAGGTCAGTCCAGTTTAGAAAGCCATACCCATTTAATACATCACTATGATGGTAGCGTCTTTGTTTCATCCATAACCTTAATGGCTTGCAGTTACAATATTTGACTGGTTTTATTGTACCATTAGAGGCCTGCGACCAGCTAGTTAAACAATTTAAAGTGACTAAAATCATAGTGTAAAAATGTTATTGCCGTATTAGTGGACATTTCATTCTTGTTACCATTTTACATATCCTGTGAACATAAGTTTTAAAAAGGAAAGGTACCAGTAAATCAATAGGCCCAGATATTTATACTGGTTTAACCTGGAACCCATATACAGCAGGATCATGGGAGCTTCTGTTTGTTTTACTAAAAAAAAAAAAAACTAAAACATGCCGACCGTTTAGGAGACTCAGCTGTAGATGGCACTCTTGCAGCCATTTTGTGAAATGAGTAATTGCTTTGGTGAGTTTGGCTGCAACCTTGTCTTTGGAATGATTAAATGCAAATAAAACCATCGTCTGCATGTGAGAAACATTCTACTTCAGGGGGAAAACAGAAAGCAAATCATTAATATAAGACTAAATAAAAGGGGGCCTATAATTTCTCCCTGAGGAACACCTGTTGACAATTTGATCGACTCAGATTTTTAGTTAATTGAAACACACTGAGAACAATTGTTTAAATAGGATTTAGTCCATTTCACTGCAAGAAGCTTAGCAAGAACTGAATGATTTACTGTAGCAAACGCTTTTCTAAAGGTCCAGAAATTGAGATGCTTTTATTTTCTCTACAAACCAGCGGTCGAACGTTTGGCCCGAAAGCCAAACTGCATGGGGTGGAGAGGAACTGTTGTCTAAATAAGTTAGACAGTTTGTTCAGCGATCCAGTTTTCAGCAATTATTGAAATGATTGGAGAAATACTTCGCAGGTAATTGTTTAAAGAAGTTTAATCAGGAGATTTAAATACTGGAGTAACTATAGCAAACTTCCAAGCTTCTGGGAAGCGCCTGGTTGAAACAAAGGTTTTTAACGAAGAAATTAGCGTTAGCAAGAACTGAACCCAGGTCTTTGTGCATGCTTGTGTCCATTCCAAGGACATCTTTAGCCTTAGAGGGTTTAAGCACGTTTATAATATTTAGAACTTTTAATTATTAACACAGGCATGCATTACAAACAAGGCGAGTTAGCCATTAGTGGTTCACACGACGTTCGTTTTTTGGAAATCGACAAGTTGAAAATATCAAGCAAGCCTTTGTAAAACATAATTCATTCCATAACTTAATACTAATAAAAGTGATTCTTTTACCAGTGTGGAGCAACAGGTTGGGGCGGGGCAGCAGTGCGTTACTCTGTACAACCCGGGCAAACTCCGGCCACTTCAGCCGGCATCCTAAAACTAAGCAGTAGGAAGGCTTCTGTTTCCTTTGTCTGCTAGAGAGGGTCACATCTGGGGATTTTCTGGTTGTATTCTCCAAGTCAGAGCTCATTGTTTTGGTCAGATGAATGAATGAAGAGGCGTCTCTGGTATTGCAGCACTGCTGCTGGAAGCAGTGCGACAAACGCTTGTATCGATTTAGATGCAAATGAGTATTTTTGAGCAGTTCATCTTTTTAGTATTTATTACTTCCAAATATTTGTTATTTGGACAACCATAATTCCAACAAATCAATCTTAACAGCTGCTACACTTCTCCAGCATTTCTCTTATGCTTTTCTGTGAAACCACTTAATTTAAGTCCAATGCGGTCATTTTAAAAACCATCCAGGGAATCTGAAGTTCATCTCATCCTTTCAGCGAGCATAAAAAGTGCATAAAAGCACTATAGAAGATTAGTTCGTCCTATATGCAGCTCGCCCCAGATGTGCATTCTTTGAGTTATTCAACAAGATTTAGTCATCTTTAACTTACTACACTCCTTGATCGGCTCATCGCTCCAATCTGGACAGTCTCTGGCTTTGTTGCACACTTTGCTCATCTCGATGCACTCCCCGCTGCGACACTTGAACTTCTCTGGCCCGTTACACTGAGTCACTGCAGAAACAAAGTAAATGCATATGGATTTCAACTCTACTTTATCAAATACAATACATATCTTCATAGCCAATGACTAGAATGATAAAAAAGAAATTTGTTCTATGTAGCGATAAGTGGCGTGCATTTTTTCCCTCCTATTGAACCTGCTGACAGTTTTGATGAGTTTAATTTCACTACCTACACCAAGGCCTCCAGACTCAAGAAGGCACTTAACTAGAACCTGTTTGACAACATGAAGTAGGCTAAAAGACCTTAGCAGAGCTACCCATCATGGTCTGATCTAAAATTCAGAAACAGATGAGAACATTCATCAGTCTGGAAGGGATTACAAAGTCGTTCCTAAAGCGCTGGGACGCCAAAGAACCAGAGTGAGAACCATCGTCCACACATGGAGGGAACATGGAAGAGTGGAGACCCTTCAAGAGAGGCCGACCTGCCAAAATTACTCAGAATGCATCAATGGCTCATCTAGGAGGTCCCAGAAGAACCCAGAACAAAATCTAAAGCTCTGCAGGCCTCACTGTCCACGTTAAAATCAGAGGTCATAATTCAACAATACTGGGAGAGTTCCAAGGCCAGAACCCACGCCTGGTTCTGGCCTTGGCTGGCTCTGTTTATACCAGATCTCATTAAATCTGGTATAAAACCAACAGAATTTCAGTTAAGGAACCATTTTCACAGCATTGCCCACCAATCCCAATGAGTGGTGTTTTTAACCATACAAAATAAATTCATTTTAAGAGAAAAATCTGAACCAGATTAAAGTTTCCAGCACTCACAGTTTTTGCAGTTTACTTCATCCAAACCGTCAGGGCAGTCTCTGATGCCGTTACACTGTCTGCTTCCCAGGATGCAGCTTCCATCGTCACATTTAAACTGATCCGGCCCACAACTACGCACAGCTGCCACAAATACAAACAAGTTTAACTTTACTTCATGCAGATTCTACTAAAAACTTTAAATTGCTTCGTGAAACTATTTCCTCCCTGCCGCAAGTACAAAAACATTAAAACAATCTTCAGTCCACAGCTGGAACTAGGAAGTGCTTCTGCAGGTGAAGAATGGACGTTGTAACGTACGACAGTTGGACTCGTCGCTGCCATCCTTGCAGTCAGGGTCACCGTCACACCTCCACTTCTTGTGAATGCATTCTCCCGAGCCACACTGCATCTCACTGGGCGAGCACTTGGCCGGCGGCGTTGGATGGCGGCCGCAATGAGACGGAGCCTCATCCGACTGGTCCTACAAACGGAGCAGGTTGTTAGCCATTTATTTTTAATTGGAAATATCGGATCTTTTTTGGTTTTGCAAAACTCCCAGGATCCAATAAGAATCCCATTTGTGATTGGAGAAAAAGCACTATACAAGTACTCTAGTGTTCTGGATTGCTTGTTGGGCCATTTGAACCTTTAAAAAAAAAAAAAAACAGTTTTATGGGATTCCTTAACTGTTGGAACTTGGAAAACCTGCAGCTTTTAAAATCAAACATATACAGATTAACCCTGGAAGCAGAACAGAAGCAGACAAGACCAAGATGAGGTGATTTCAGCAGTTTCATTTTTCATATTCATTTCTTTGACCAGGTCTTGAATCTCCTGAGGTATTTTGGTGAGAATCTGCAGTCAGGAACAAAACAAAGACACACAGACGAACTCCACTTTAAAACTGCACCACTTCCTTGAAAAAACAACCATGGCTTGGGCATGTAAAGCTATTTATGAGGGGCCAAATTCCTTCAGTCACATCATAAATAGTTTCACTGCAGGTGGTCCAGGGAATTTGGATATTACCTCCTGAAAGTGCTGATAAGAGCCTTATAATACAGAGTTTATGGTGGTTTCCATGATCTTAAAAAAGGGTCAGAAATGAGGTACACCAGATATTAAGTAAATTGGAGAATTTGGAATTCACATTTTAGAGAATTGTTGACAAAATATTGCAATTTTCAAAAGGAAGAACAATTTTGACCCAAATGATCTGCATAGAAATTTCCAATGTTTAGAAGTTTCATTGGGAATAACTTCCTTCTGGTTCTCATTTGGTTTTCACTACATCTGGGAATTTAGCTTAATTTAACAGTTTTTGGAGGAAATTAAGCAAACTTCAGAACATACATCTGGCATCAAGTTAGTCTGAAAAGGAACTCCTTGGGATGAAGCACTATAGTCTGATTATTTCTCCAGGTATCTAACAGATAGATAACTGGGGAGGGCTGGCACTCAAGGAAAAGCCCAGTGGAACCTCAACTCAATTTCTTCAAGTATTTTTCTTTAACTTTTGGTTCTCACTCAGTAACCATTAAACTAGGCATCTATAAAAACACCTATTCTACCAAAATTCCTTTTTCCATTTTTATAAACAGGTGTGGTTGCATCCTAAAAGCACCAGAGTTGAGGGGAAAATGAGCCTAAAAAGCCTTTAAAAACCAAAGTGTCAAGTTGGGATTTATAAATTCAGACTTAAAATTTAAATATAAAAATCAATGTAGGTGGCAGAATAACAAACAGTCTGGAAACCTGAACCTTTTCTTTCCTAATTCCTTTCCATATTTACTGTTAAGACCACAGTTATTCATACCCCTGGCAGATTTGGGTTTTAATGAATCTTAAATTTGACAAACATGATTCTTCAGACTGGCTGAAATGTTACTTTGGAGCAGCCTGGCCAGAGTCCTGACTGGAATTGGACCTCAAGATTAGGGTGATGGAAGGGAGACCTTCTATCCTCAAAGGCTTAGAGCTCCTAACTACAAAGCACAAGAGTAGACAAGCAAGAAGCTGCAGAATATTTATTAGACGGGTTTGATTGCTGTAATTTTCAACATGCAATCTTTAAACGAAACGGACAGAGAGACACCTCTCTCATTTCATATCAGAAACAAACTTCTTAGGGGAATGAAAATAATTTTAAAATCAAAATCTGCCACCAATATGAATCATTTTGATCTCAACTGCATCTGGACCTGGAAAATGAGTCGTATTCCATGCTTTTCCGTACTGCATAGGAACCCTGCAAGTCTCTAAGACACCTTCAGAGAAAAAAAATTTTCTGAAGCTGAAGGAGTTTTGTCCTCAGACCCGATGATTAATCTGAATTAAAACTGGCCAATCAGTAGAATGAGATTCAAACAGGACACTTTCATCACCAGATCTAATTTTCAAGATGCTCCTGGGAGCAGAACCTGTCTGCAGCTCTGTAATAAGTAGAGAATGAACTGAACATGAGTAGCTCCTTCCAGTCAAAATGAGCCCTCAAAGTGTTTTACAGTCACACAGATCCACAGGCACCAATGGACTAGGGGCCTCCCTCTAAAGCATAACCTGTGGCAGGAGCAATCTGGAATCAAACCCACAACTTTCCAATTGCTAGATAACGATGGTTCCCACTGAGTCAAAGCCAACCAACACCCAGCACTGATGTAAAAGCAGGAAGAAGGTTAAACTGCCTCGTCATTGGAACACATTATAGAACAAGAGCATGAAAGAGTTAAAAGATTTCAGCCAAGGCTGTAGAAACATGCAGTCAGATCCGTTACGAGGACATCTGGGAGAGTCGGGAAACATCTTACCTGGCAGTCGACGTCATCATCACACACCCAGCTGGCAGGGATGCAGGACGAGTTTCCACACTGGAACTCACTGGGAGCGCAGGAGGACGGAGCGCACTCCACCTCGTCAGAGCCGTCTCCACAGTCGTCCTCGCCGTTGCACACAAAGTTCCTGGAGATGCAGCGGCCGCTGGCACAGGTGAACTCGTTCAGAGCACAGGTGACGTTACCTGGGAGAAGTTAGATGGCAAAGAAGAACCACGGCAGTTTTTTTAACAGGCCAGAATCATACAGACAGCACTGATTTTATGACGATGATGAGCTTGATGTTATAACTGCTGAGGCGATACTTTAACTGCAGCCTCATTCAGTACTACCAGGATTAATGAGGCAGAAAAGCTAACTGTGCTGTGACTAACTGGAGTTTTTAAAACTTCACCTCCTGCAGCCCTCAGCATCCCACAACCAGTGCCACTAAAGGCATCCATGAGTCTCTGCTTAGATATCTGGAGTTTTCTTCAAGTGCTTAACCAGACAAGAGGCACTGCAGTCACTTTTTTTGTTCTGTGTATTTTTGAGATACATTTACCGTTTTTGTTCAGTTAATTAGTGATTTTGGTTGGTGGAAGCATGTTAGAGGTGAACGTGTGGACTGGTAGGCTTCAAATTAATTGCCCACTGAGATTAATGAAGTTGTCAGAGGCCCCGTTAACACGGCGAAGCGTTCTTGGTGAAAACAAACGTTTTTTTTGCGTTTCTACTGTTCGGGGGTGCAACAACGGCAGGCGGTTTCTCTGAGAACTGCACGATTTGAAAAACAGGCTCCTGAGTTTAACATTTCAAAAACATCCTGGTCTCTGTTTGAATTGAAACTGAATCTTCCTGTACGGGGGAAGCCCTGGCTAGTGCGGTATGACTGCAATCAGTAGTAATGGCTGCAGACCAGTTTATAACACAGAACGGTGAGTTACCAGTACCGCTGCAATAGTGTCATGGACGGGGAATTACAAAAACCAGATGAAATTAAAACGTTATGTAGATGTGTTAAACTAAAAACCTTTTCAACGATCGTTGTCTTGGATCTGAATAAAAAAACAACAACAACTCAAGTCTCTGTACAAAAAGCATCGGAGGTTTTTCACCTGGTTAAAATAGAGAGATTCTTCTACACCTCTCCAGACTTTAGAAGTCAAACTCCACAACACAGAGCTCTGTTCAATACGCCTGAAAATGAAAGGGTTCAACTACAAACCCACCAAGACATGGCTGTCCACCTAAACTGACAGGCCAAGCAAGCAGAGCATTGATAAGAGAAGAAACAAAGAGGTCTGAGAACTCTGGAGGAGCTGCAGAAATTCACAGCTCAGGTAGGAGAATCTGTCAAAAAAGGACCACCATCCACAAATCTGGCCTTTATAGAGGAGTGGTAAGAAGAAAGCTTAGCCAGATGCTTTGAAGAAACGATAACATGTGGAAGATGTGAGACCAGAATTTAACGGTTTGCCCTACAAGCAGAACAAACTAGAGCTGCACAATTTATAGAATTGAATTAGTGGATGCAGTCTTTGGTAGGATACCATTTCTAGTGTTATCCAGTCAGGATCTGCATGTGTATATGACCATGGAGAACACGTGTTTGGGAATAAAACCACTGACAGCAAAGCCAGATGTTTATCCTGAGGAAAACATCACCTCTCTTATAATTTAAACCGAAAACCCTCGACTGGTCAGCTGTCCTGTGAGGGCCTGGATTGGGCAGTTGGGGGAACCAGAAGGGAAGCTGTTTTCCAGAGCTTCAGGTAAGCGACCCATCCCATCGTTTCCTATGCCTGCCTAAACCAGTCCCTATAGCCATTATTGCCATTTCTTTGACATTTGTCTCCACTATCGCAAAACAATGGACGGATGGATTATAGTTTTAGATTTGACCGCTGGAGTCCCTCTGTGACCCTGCATGGATAAGTGGGTATCTGCAATATAGAAACTGTGCCAAAGAAAGAAACGGGGTAGTTTCCACGCAGAAGACCAGCGAACAAGATCGGACGGAGAAAGAAGCTACAGATGAATCAGAAGACCGGAGACGCAGCCCAAGCTGACCATACGTTTGACCAGATGGACAGACACCCTGAACACCATGCTCACAGTAAAACATGGTGGTAGAGTCGTGTTGCTCTTCAGCAGGGACAGAGAAGATGGACGCATGTTTACTCTGCAGTGGGATCTGGAAAGGAACGGTATAGAGCAAAGCATGCTTGTTAAAATGGCCGATAAAAGTCCAGACCCGACTTCAAATCAGAATCTGTAGCGAGACTTGAACATTGATGTTCTCCATCCAATCAGACTGAAATCTTCACCTGAAAGTTCGGTCTGCAGGAGACCGATGTTGGTAGATGCAACACAAAGAGTTGCAGCTGGAGTTGCAGAAAAAGAGCTTCTATGAAGTCCTGATTCAGGACGCTGAATATAAAATCAAACCACTCAAAAATGTTCCTTTCAATTCACAATTATGCACTTCTGTTTGTTCCTAGGATACATTGAAGCTTGTGCTTGTAATGGATATGAATACCTCAGGTTTTTCCTCACCCAAAGCTGCAGTACTGAAGCCCATAAATCATCCAGAAGTAGACACATCCCCACTGATTGCAACATTACAAGACTTAATAGGGAAACTATCGATTTAAAAAGGTCAACTAATTACTGTGGTGAGGGGGGGAAATGATGGGGGAGAACGGCAGGAATGCAGCTTCCACCTACCACAGTTGACTTCATCCTCTCCTTTGTCGCAGTCCTTCTCTCCGTCACATTTCCAGAAGATGGGGATGCACTGCGTGGTTCCTGGTCCACAGCTGAACTCGTTCACACGGCAGGTCCTCATGTCTACATCCAAGGAAAACACGCCGATGTTAATGCTAATTCACGATCCTTTATATACCAGACTGTCAAGATTTGTTCAGATAAAATTAGATTTCAAATTCAAACAAATAGTTTTTAAATCAGAACCCTTTTGAAAGATTGAAGTAATGCTTGAAAGCAAAAAAACAAGAAGATGGTCTAAAAGTTTTGCACAGAACTACAATAACTCATTTTTAGACCACTACCCAAACAAATCAGGGAGCTTCACAGTATATCAAACCATAATGGTGATAGAAATATTGCAATCACAAAAGGACTGCTGATGGTCACTTGGAGGAATGCAGACGCCTGATTTTCATCTATAGTGGCTGAATACTGAAGCTCAGAGTCCGCTGGCTGGTTTTTGTGGAACAGAAGAAGAAAATGTGGGTTAACCAATTGTTAGTGCTGCATGTGTTCAGGAAAGTATTTATTTAAATCTGATGTCTAAGAACAAAAATAAATGTTGGGGAAGTTGTATTTATTTACATTAAAGTGTCAACTCAAAGAGGAAGGATGACTGATGAAGAGGTTGGTGGACTAAAGGACAGATTGATAAAACTATTAGACATCCAGGCAGGAAAATCTGGTCTGAAAAATACACATTTCTTCTCTTTGCTTTACTTACCCAGACCTGGAAAATAAGTTTTAAAGACTTTAACTTTATGCTCCGTTTATTCTTTTCCTAGACGCTGCTCCATCCCTGGCTCCGTGTTTAGCTGTGACACATTCCTGGAGATGAGCGTCGGCTGAGCTACTGCTGCCAATAACTTGATGTTCTCCTACAGATGCACTTAGCCCCGTCTTTCAGTGTTTAACCCAGTCTCTTTTGGCTGAGCTTCTATGACTAATTATGTGTGTAAATCATATCCTATAGACTTAAAAACGGACTCAGCTAAAACCACTGGAGGGGCTACTACTGCCATTTACGTTTTACTTTTCCTTCCCATAGAAAGTACTCCTGGATCAGTGCTTCTTTGTTCTCTTTGTGTCTCTGCTCTGTTCTCTCTAACCCCCAGTCGGTCGTGGCAGATGGCCGCTCACACCGAGCCTGGTCCTGGTTCTGCTGGAGGGTTCTTCCTGTTAAAAGGGAGTTTTTCCTCTCCACTGTCGCTACATGCATGCTCAGTATGAGGGATTGCTGCAAAGTCAACGCCAGTGACTGTCCACTGTCTCTACAAGCTCATCCAGGAGGAGTGAATGCTGCAAGTCACTGACTGGATGCAATAATAACTGATCAGACTAGATGCACGTAACCAACTAAATCTGTAAGATTGGATTGAATTGATTTTTTTGTCAAATGCCTTGAAACAATATTTGTTGTGAACTGGCACTATACAACTAAACTGAAATTAAATAGGAATTCTGCAACAAGAAACCATTTCTAAAAGAATTGAACAGTTAAGAGTTCAATCTAATGTTAAATGCATAGGTTTCAAACTTTAACATTAAGAAATTACGGAGCAAAACTTACTTGGCTTTAGAAAACTTAAAATACACAAAGTTAACAAAAAACCATCAGGCAACTTTAATAATAATTTTAACTGTGATGCAAGAAAAGTGAACTCCAGCCAAGCTCTGAACCCTGTGTGCAGGAATGTGAAGATGTGAGGTGAATAAAATGAAACCTCCGCTATCTGCTGCCGAGTTAAGGCTGACAGCTGGTCAAGACATCCATGGGATGTAGCAGCTCTGGTAGCTGAACCCACAGGCACGCATGCAGCTGCTGCAGCAGCTATGACTGGACTTCAAAACAACCCGATCGAGACCTTCAGATAACCCACCCTGGGCCAATATGAACACAAACAGCTGCAGCATCAGCGCTGCAAACTGCACTGCAATGACTTAATATTTTTTTAAGTCAAATATAAAGATTTTTAATGAACTGACTGGATTAACTTGTTGGCAAAGCTGCCAGTCTTTTAACACGTTCATTAGGTAATGGAAACCTGTCAAACATCTGAACAAGTTGTAATTTGGGATAACTTACGGCAGATTTCTACGCTCTCATCAGAGCCATCCTCACAGTCTGGTTCCCCGTCGCAGTGCCATCGCTTCGGGACGCACTGACCACTGCGACACACGAAGTCCACCTCTGCACAAGTCTTTTTAACTAAGGAAGACAGGAAAGAGGAATCAGTGGTGCTGCCGTTTGAAGAAACCGTAAAAATAACTTAAAAACACAGAAGAGAAAATGTTAAGAGTGCCGTGAGTCTACGGTGGCTTTTACTGACAGACTGATGCATCATGTGTTGTTATTGCTGCCATCAACTCTGTACAGTTTGTTGCCGTCACATAAAATACTTCTGGCCCAGTGTTTGTTTTTTTATTCTTCCCATGACTCCTTTCCATCTCCTTAGCACCCAGCTAGTCCCAGCAGATGGTCGTTCATACAGAGCCTGGTTCTGCTAGAAGAGGTTATGAAGCCTCAAAGTCCACTTTATTACCAGTGAGGTGATCGAAGGAACCCTGAAACTTTAAGAAGCCGTTTTAAAAAGGAAACCATTTTCATAAAAAGCATGTTGTTACGGACAACCAGACCTCAGCAGATGCTGGTCATTCTGCTCCTTCAGCTTTGGTTGTGTTGAACCCCACCTTTCTCTGCCATGAATGCTGTAACGACTTTAAGATGGAGGAGAAAACTAACCTGGAGCAGACTTCAGCAGATGACCCCTTTGAGCTTCAACCTATATGATGGAGTCAAGCTAAGGATCTATTTTCTCTAGGGAATATATTAAAGTATTAACTGCTGGTCCATGCCCAGATAACTGCTCCCTAATCAGCCGACTACAGTCTGAGACAGATTCCCTGCAGAGGAGAACAACCAGACACTAGACGGTCTGCAAAATGCAGAATTATTTTCATTTATTGAAAAGGAGTAAGAGTATTCCCCTCCTTCACCCTGGGGTGTTTCCTAGGTTTGGTCAACTCTAGTCACAAAGCAACAAGCTTATCTGCTCAGCAGCAAAGTCAGAGTGTTGAAACTATGCTGGAAATGGCAGCATGGAGAACAAATGCATTTTTCTCTTTAAACCTCAGCTCTTCCTTCTTTGTTCAGCGTGTGAAAAATGCAAAAAAAATGCAGCAAGAATGAAATAAAACATTTTCCAGGGAAAACAAACAAAGGAAGACGATAACTGGGCTAATGAACACAAGATGCTAAAGTCAGTTTCAATTGTTAATATTTCTCAGTATTAATTTGTTAGTAAAAGCCTGTTTTACAGAGACGTCTCTCACTGAAACTCGACCTCTGCTCCTGAGAACGGATCTCAGCCAGAAGGCTTAACTAGATCAATGCAGACGTCTCCAACTATGAGAAAAATCTGAATTAGTCAAAGATTTTCAGGAACCAGAGGGGAACTCATCCAAAACCAAAACACTTGCTGCATCTCTGCTACAAGGTCCAGAACTTTGTGTGATCCGCTTCCTCAGATTTTTATCCAGATGGCAACAAAGGAGTGACTGAGTCCGACTTCGTCATATTCTAACTGGGATATTAATAGACTGCATGCCATTAAACCGGAATTTAATTTGGGTCAAATGGAAATCCATACAACTTGATACGAACTGGACCCGCTTTAAATACTTTCAAACTGAAAACGGCATCAATAAACCAAGTTGAACTCTTGTTTTAATAGTTGATGTGATTATATTGTTTGAAGTTTGTCATATTTATTTATAATAGGATTTGAAACCAACCAGTCTGAGGGTGAAACTAATGCATCATGAACAAAACAGACGCGTCATTATCACCGTTAGTTCTGCTGCCGTCTAAATGCTGCAGAGGCACAAATACATTTCTCATCATCATCCTGTTTCTGCTAATATTTTAGCTTTTCATTGCGGAGATACGATTTTAACAAACGTTACCCTCAAGGAGGCGTCTTGTACAACGTTTAACACAAAGAGGAACAAAGAGGTCACTTTGTTGTGAGCCAGTATTTGTTAGCATTCCCTGAAGAAACGGTGAAACAGTTATTCGCTCTGATCGCTGCTTCCTCTCTTCATACCAAATGAAAAATAATATTTGCTGCCGTCCCCATTCACCCCCCCGCCCAGACATTTTTTCTTTCCTCTGTTTTATCGAATGACCCAGATAGAGGAACATATTGGACACGCACCCTTTTCAATCCATATTTAGCTCTGCTCAGTGTGCCACCTTCCCACCAGGTCAGTCTTCTCAAAAGGATTCGATGGGGCCAAGACATCACATTTCACCTAACTGGATTCACAGGTAAGAAGCCTGACCCATTCATCCGGTCAGAACCTACTGAGCTACAGGAAATGGAGACTGGCTGCAACTTATTAACGCAGCCATCAATCTGTAACCAGTTTGAAATAAATATGCAGCACGCTTTCAGAACTTCATGCATCTTTCATGCGTTTTTTGATCTGCTCAGAAGTCAATTCGGCACTCCAACAAGGAGAACATTCTGCTTGCAGGTCAGTGTAAACGGCCTAATAGGGCTAGAGATCTAAGCACAGCACACATATCCATGCACGCTGCTACCTGCATCTCAAGAAGAGCATCTTGCTAAATCGAGTTCAGGATGTTCATCTGCAGGCCTGGCAGGACATGTGAAAATTCCTGGACTAGACCGAGCAAAGATGTTTATAAATGTTAAATCTTGTTTTAATTTAGCAACCTGGAGAGCTTCAGAGTGACCCATAGTCAACTGTAGTTGAATACTGGTAATACAGAGATGTATTAATCATGGGGGAGACCACTGATGTGACACCTCTCCAGCAGAGTCTCACCGATACGCTCAACAAGGAGGGTAAGCCACAAAAAGCTCACCGATGAAGAATCTGGCTGTTCAGAGTCCTGTATTCAAACAAAGGGAAAGTTGAGTGGAAGGAAAAAGTCTGGTAGAAAAATGTGCACAACAGGAATAGCCACAGCCTGGTGAAGCAAGGAGTTTCAGGAGTTTGGTGGAAGAGGTGGAGTCAGAGCTTTAAGAGCTACAAAACACACTTATCCAGTATTCAGGAACTTCTGCACTGGCTACAATGTCAGAGGTGCCTTACCCGAGCTAAGGAGAAACAGAACTGCTGCTCAGTGGGCCAAAGTCCTCATCTTAGACTGAAGTCAAGTTTGTATTTCATTTGGAAATCAAGGTCCCAGAGTCTGGATGAAAAGTGGAGAGGAACAGAATCCATGTTGCTTGATGTCCAGGGTGAAGTTTCCACAGCCAGTGATGATTCAGGGTGCCATGTCACCTGCTGGTGTTGGTCCACTGGGTTTTCTGAACTCCAGTCAGAACTGAGGTCTCCAAATGAAATTTTAGAGCACTTGCTTTGCATGCTTTGCTCAGAAGTTTTCATGGAGATGCTGCTCAACTCCAACCCTGGTTGTCAGCATCATGTTCTCTTAGTATTTGAGGACCAATGTCAGTGAACTGCAGCAGATTGTTAATAACTGGTTAAATGATTCAGCTTTACATTTGGGTTCATACTTTCCATCACTACACTGAAACCCATTTCCATACAATCAGTATTTAACTAGAGAGATTTTACTGGGTTTACTGATTTTGATATGGTTCTGATAAATGTTGATGGTTTCAATGCAGTTTTTGGACTAGATAACTTTAGAACTATGCTGCATTTTCTGCAGAAGTGAAATCCCTCCACAGCAGAACGAGCTGGAAGACATTTACCTCAGGCTTCTGGGTTCATTTCACTCTCTCTCATCTAGAAGTTTTCTGCACCAGTATTTATGTTTCTGGATGTTTCTCCTCACCACATGAGCTCTCGTCGCTGCCATCCGTGCAGTCCTCATCTCCATCGCACTGCCAGACGGACGGGATGCAGCGGCCGTTTCCACACTGGAACTGATTGGCTTCACATTCAGTCTTCGTACCTGCAGAAACAGACACAAGGCGAACGTGAGCATTTCCTGCAACTCAAACAGCCTTCCAGAACAGTCTTTGTACTTTGACCAACTGGCCTCAATCATTCTGCAGAAAGGAACTTCAGCCTCTGAACGTTCTGGGGTTTTATCATGAAAAATCAGGACCCAGTTTCACAAGAGAGTCCTCTCAGAAATCTCCCAACTTAAACCGAGACTCCTTGGCAGGAACTTTTAGGCTAAGTGAGCTTACCACTGACAGCGACTGGCTCTCTGGACCGGTTTAAGACCTACTTAGAAGGACGTACATCAGGTCCACCGACCACCTGAAGCTTAGAGGAGACCGTGCTTTTGCTGCAGCAGCTTCTAAATGATGGAAAGACCTTCCCTTGGACATCAGACAGGCCTCTTCCTCGTTTGCTTTTAAATCCATTCTTAAAACATCTTTCCTGCCTGGCCTTTAACATCATCGGAGATGTTTGACTTTTTATCTACTTGCATTTTACTTAATTCTGACCGATGGGAGGATTGTTTTAATACAGGGCGGTTTTATTTGCACCATGTTTCATTTATTTTGTGTACAGCACTTTGGCCCTGTAGGTGTTTAAGGTGCTCCAGAAATACCAGGTATGGTCTCCATTGTTACAGTCTGGCCAGAGATGGGAATCAGTGAATGTTTCCTCAACCTGCAGGTCTAAATCCTGTTCATTAAATACATAAAAACAAACATCTTATAGTCTAACTTCTAACTGATGCAATTGTAATTTTTATATATTCAGGTTAAAATTATGGGGGGGGGGGAAATGCCAATTTGAGATGTGGAAACAAGTCAGATTTCCATGTTTTTCAGATTAATTGAGGAAGTTGATAAAACCATCATTTCCTGAGCGCTCATTGCTAGATAACTGCTGAAAGCTGCAGTTAGATTTTTTTTTTTTTTAATAGTGAGACTATTTTGAAACAAATGTCTAACCAATAAATATCCCAACCTGAGATTTCATGAGTTTAACTGAAGGAATAATTCATTATCAGAAAGAACATCTGAGGTTGAGCTTTCTTGTAGAAGAGCCGAGTTGTAAAACATCTAGTGTAGTTTTAATTCTAAAAATAAAATGCATTTAAAAATCTGACAAGCTTCATTTGCTGCTCAGTTTCCTTCCTGCTCCAGCAGCAGTAAAACAAGAGTTTCCATTCAGAAGGTCATTTCTGTGGCACAGTTTGCTGCAGCTGACATAGGAACAACTCATGTTCTCAAAATAACTCCGACCTTGAGGCTCGCACCACCCTGAAGCCGTCCAGGTGGGTAAATGGAGCGCACAGCGACAGAGGTTCCTGCTTATTCACTATGTTGCTCAAGCTGCTAAAACTTCCAATGTTTAAATTAAATATTTACCCAGAATTCACTCTGAACACTACTCAGTACAGAAGAAGCCTGCCACAGAAACGCAGTCATGATGGAAACCCTTTAAAGTGGGTCAGCAGCTCCTTTGGAGTGGATCCACACGTCAGCTTGAACCTGAAGAGCTTTGGTCTTTTTACTGAAAAAGCAACACGTCAGATTCTCAGCAGGAAGCAGCCGATGCCCCAGATATAAAGAAGCTTTGGCAGCCAGCTGAAGTTACAACCCAAGAACTTGCAGACCAAAGATCAACCACCAACCAAGGCTGCACAACATGACATACAGACAGGACGGCTGATTAAACTACAACAGAATATTAAAAATATTCAAGATGATAAATGTGCAAAAACAGCTTTCACAGCCTCTAAATTGAGGTTGATGACAATATTTAGACATTAACTGAGCTATTTATTATATTTGGACTGAAAGAAGCCTGCTGGGGCATCAGTTTCTCCTTTTAGCGCCACCTGGTGGTGGAGATATTTCTGGATTAAGATATAATCCTTATGGAAGGTTTACAGATCTGATCGGCTTTAGAAAAACTCCCACAATACGATCAAAAACATCCAAATATCAGAACTGCAGGGAGGGCAATACATTTCAGGCAGCAACCTACAGAGCCGTCAGTTACAGATCAAAATAAGCTAATATTTCCTGGATCGGCAGGACCGCCATTACACATAAGGTGCCAAAATGCATCACTTAATTTCTTTCAATTAAAAAAAAAAAATACATACAACAAACAAAACCACCAGATAAAGATGAGCGCCTTGCCATAAATCCGTAAGGGTCTACAGAGCGTTCATGCTGGACGCCACTGATTCCTGTTTGAAGCAGCAGAAAATATTTTACATCGACCTGGAGATGCTTCGCCAAAGCCATTAACCACATGGCCATACAACTAGGTTATTTCAAGAGCTGCACAATTATCATATTTTAATCATGTGTTGAAACTTAGACTTATTACTTTATTTTCCATTTCCGTGATGTCCCCGCCACTTTCCATAAGCAGAAGCATTTCAGCCAGCAGCAATACATACCAGATGAGGGCATCAAGGGCACTGAAAGCCCTTCCAACAGGCCTAATACAGGCCTCGCACGCAGCGTGGGAATGTGTCACTTTACATACAATACTCTGTGCTCTTCATCTCATTGCCAACACAGCTGCTGTTACCAGGAACACGTTTAAAGCATCTTCATAGGCTAGTCAGCGTCTGCCATCTATATTTGCAACATGTTACTGACACATTCAGTGTTCATCTCATACAGCCCTACAACCTCCCAACAAGAGATTCCCTCATACAGAGGAATCGGACCTTGCACCGAGACCCCTTGCTGATCAGAACAGACGCCTCGTAATGCAAAACAGTGGCATCATTTGTCCAACTTCAAAGTCAGGTTGTTAACCAGGTTTTCAAAGAATCCTCTCCTGAAAAACTAGAGCGTATTAAACACCTGGCCTACAGGTACACCAAGCCCAGATCCGAGCCTGATCCTGGTTGAAATCTTTATTTTTTCCTGGGCATAACTGTCTCTATCTTCCCATTAAAAATCATTTCTTCTAGCAATTGATGTGCCCAGCGACTAGTCCTGCAGTACCTGCATGCCTTTAAGGTTTTACAGTCCAGGCAACCAAGCCTGCCGATACACTATTATTTATTTTCAAACTACAGAATCATATGCCAGCATTTTACCAGGAACTGTACTTGCAAAGCTCCAAAGTTGACCAAACTGCATGAAGTACAAAGCTGTGACTCAGAGTCTAAACGCTGACGCACATTTAATGCTGACAAAGCAACACTCATGCAGAGCAAACCTCAAGCCAACCGTAAACAATATTGTTTTTCCCAACGAGTGTATGAGCCAGCCCAAAAATTTAAAAGTTTAAAGCTTACAACCAGTTCTAGTACTTCTTATCCATCAATGAACGGGACATTATAACCAATGTCTGAGCTCATTTAACCTTCAGGAGAAACTTCACATGGTGCTGCAACTAACTCAATAAATGCATTCCAGAGTTGCTTATCAAATATGAACCATGCAGACCCATCAGGTCACCAAAGACCTGCTTTGTCCCCAGAAGGAAACGAGAGGCAGCATTTAGTTTCTATGCAGAAATTGTTTGCTCCACTAAAATCAGGAATAAGTACCGTTTACTGCAGCTTTTCATCAGAGAATCTCATTAAAGAACCCGTTTGGCTGATTGCTGAGGAGTGAAAGAAGAAAAAGATTTAAGATTTTAACCTTTATTTCATCTATGGAGTTCTGCTCAAAGTTTAGAGGTTTTTCTTAAGTTATTTTTTTTCCTTTTTAATGTTGTTTAAAGTCGTGGTGCATAAACAGTGCTATTTAAATAAACTGTCCTTCCTTATGGAAAAAGAACCAAATTGATTACTTCAGCAGGTTCAGCACAGATATGCGAGTCCGGTGCTTTTACACCAAAGTCATCCAACATCAACACCCACCTACAGGTTCAGCCAGCATGGCAGCAGTAATGATCGACTTTGGTCAATTAATTCAATCCCTACTGTAGAGCAGAACCTCTTAAAATACACACTTCCTCCATTGAAGAGGCCATGAAAAGGCAGAGAGAATCAACGTCTTTTCCAACTTGTGTCATGTTCACTTTAACCTGACGGATATCAGTCAGCCACCAAACACTGTTTTCCAACAGATCAGGTTTAATTATAATATTTGATAAACGGATATAAAAAGCTCATTTGTGATCGGTAATGGCCGTTGCGTTTTTCCTAAAATAATCAGCTCTAGCATATTCCTCTAACATACAGTCTGTGACATATGAGAAAATATGTCCACCGAAAGAAAACAACGTTTCAGGAACATCGATGGGAACAGAAAAGGTCAGCCTGACGCTCACAGGCGTTTAGGTTGTTCATTCATCACATCCTACACAACCATCCTTGTGAATTGGAGACATTTGCTCTTTATTTGCCAAAGTTACTGCTCCCCCTGTAACTTCGCAAATTAGGAGCAAATGTCTCCAATTTCACAGGACATATTAACCATGATGAGAGGAATAAACAGTAAAATCCATTAGGCCAGGTTTATTTATTACCATTTTAGTCCCTGTGTCGGGACAGATCTTCGCAGGGAAACTGCACAAGACCTGCTTCCTCCTCTTGTTTAACGGGGATTGACGAACAACTTTTAGGTGCATTACCGCCACCAACTGGTAAGGAGTCCAACAGCTTCATCAGGGGTTTTAGATTTGTATTTCTAATTCATACTTTTATTGTTGCAAAGCTGTAACTTTGTCACATGTATGTATAAGTTGACAAGGCAAAAAAAAAAAACAAGTCTTAAATTTATTCATGTTTTTTTTACTTACGTTTACAAATTTAGAGACCTACTCGTACGTTTTTTGTTATTTTACACCCATATAGAAGGGTCTACATTTTTTAAATCGCATTTACATTTACGTTTTTGTTCTAGTCCAAAATGTTCCAATGTAAAAAAAAAAAATAAAAAATCAAATAGTTAAATAAAGAGAACTAAAGTATATTTAATAAAATAGATTTTTATGTTTTGGGTAATTAATGAGGACTGACTTTAATATATGCAGGACTTATTTAATACAAGCTGACTCAGATTTGCTCCACTCAAGAAAGGAAACAAAAAAAGACAAAAGCACTCTTTGAAAGTGAACCTCACTATACAATTAATGAAGCCAAGTGAAATAGAGAAAAACAAACATCTACATGAGAGCGAAGAACTGCACCAGGCAGAATGTGAAGTATGCTGTATGTCGACAATACCGCGATCTCTCCATTTTGGCAAATACTGAACATGAACTCATTCTTTAAAATCAAATCTTGTCAAATTATCCACACCTATTCATCATCTTACTCCCTACTGATTTAGACCTGGTCAACACTAAAAGCACATTCCATGAAACTGTAGGAACCTTGAGTTTGGCAAAATACTGAGCTTCACTACATGTTTTTCTAGCTTACAAGAACAAAGCCTTCCAAAAGAAAAACCATTTTTTTAAAAAGTCCACTGCAGTGTTACAGCAGTAAGGAAACGAAAGCAGAGCAACCATGAACTGTAGTTGCAGGAGACGATATATTCTACCGTTTTTGTTCCTTTAGGAGCTCATCCTCATGGAGCTGCTGCTGCACACAAACCCATCGACTTGCTGCCAGGAAAACTGCACGGCACACTTTGATCAAATCAGCCCAACAACAGACCTCAGCAGATCCAGTAGGTATACATACCTGCAAAAACAAGTTCTTTCTCTGCAGTGTCAGGATCAATTTAAAACGGACACGTAAAGCATCTAGAAATCACAGTGATCCAAAACGAACGACTGAACGGTTCACCAGCCACCACTGTCAAAAGGAGCCAGCAGGTTTTTTACTTTACATTCATTTTTCTGGCTAAAAAGGTCCACTTCAGCAACAAATTGGAAATTTTAACAAGTATTTGCACATAATTTTAAGCCCTCTAAATTGTTTTAACCAAATGTTTCCACTTCCTTGCCTTTAATGCAACAATCTTTAAAGATATAACCAAATATCTTGCATAGTTAATCCAGGCATTGATTGTAGATTAGAGCTCAGAAATGACAGCTCAGCCATCTTTATGTACTATTTATGTACTATTTGAAGCCACAGATTCAACAGGCGTTGAGCTGCATCAAATCATTTCACTTAAAAATAGCAAATTATTGTGCTCTATATAAATGCTGTCACGCTGGAGGTCACAGTAATGCAATTTTCCCCAGTAACAAACGGTTGCAGTGTGCTGCTGCTTCTCCTCCTCCTCCTCCACCTACTCCTCCTCCTCCTCCTGGCCTCCACTCCGCCCACTTCAAAAAAAAAAAAAAAAAAAAACAAGTGCACCCCCACTTCCCACAGCCAAGGATCTGGGTCTTGCACAGCATCACAGTAACCATGGCGGGGGAGAGGAGAAAAAAACCCAGCTTGCTCCTGCTCTCATCTCTCACTAATCTGCATGGCATTTTGGTCAAATAGTCCCTCAGAATATCAAACAGCAAGCGTGTTAGGAGCTTGTTTTGGAAAATGAGGCTCTTTAAAAAAAAGGCACTGAAACTGATGCTGTAGGCGACAATCCTGAGGATCTGCGCAAATCATGAGGAAACAAATTCATTACCTGTGGCCATTAACTAATTTAGAACCTACAGTGCAACTAAAGTCCTGACATTAAAAGACAAAAAAAAAAAAAAGTTAAACTTGTCCATCTAATGATCCACTTTATATACTTAAGCTTCACAAACACGTATAATGCAAGGTCTCAAACTGATGACTATTAGAAATACAAATGTGTCAAGATGCAAATTAGAAAAATCAAGACGAATAAAACTAATGCAAAACTGTCATAACTTTTTACGGTGCCAAGACTAAACATAAAAACGACCAAAAAGAATATTTCATATCAGCAAAACTCTAAGAGGTACAGATTCAAAAGATTTGTTTAATATAAAAAACCCTGCTAAATAAAACACTAAAAAAATGAAGCCAAGAAACTGAAAACCTGCCAAATCAAAAAAATATAAACCTAATAAACTGCTTAAACTACATATACAATAAATAAAAAACCTCCAAAGATTTTCAAAAACCTGCAAAAGAATAAACAAACGGTAAAATACCAACCAAAATAAACCCAACTGTGTTCAATATCAGCCAGTTTTCTGAATATGGAGACTGTAAAATTACCCGGATTAAAAGACTGATTACCACTAGATGATCTTAAACATTAAAAATATGAACACGACTCTACTGGCTTTAGAGTCTATAATGTTTTTATCCTGGGGTTTCAGGCCTAAAGTTGAAATGCTTCAGAGTATACGTTCAAATATATTATAACGACTTGAACCTGGCCACTCAGCGGATAATTAGCCCTTCATTGGGATCCCCTGTGGCCGGTAATTGGCCTCATTCACCCCCCGAGCCGGACCTCGGCTCTCCCAGCTTCCCCCATCTTTAATCCGTAATTCCAAGATGTTAATCCGCAGTTTGCTCCCTTCTCGTCCCGCCTCTGCCTTGTTTCTCCCTTTTTCACTTAAAGAATCACAAAACTCTGACGCAAAAACACAGTCCAGAAGGTTTAAATGTTTAAATCACCTAAACCTGGAGCTAGTCAGTCATGACAAGTCAAAGAAAAGGTTTAAATCTTTGTTTTATACACTAGTTTCTATAAGGAGGTATTCAAAGATCAGGAATCGATTCAACATGAGTTAAACTTATGGATGGATGAAGGTTAAAGGGGTTTGTTTGCTAATTAGACGGCTAACAAGTCCATGAGGGTGCAGCCAGGAGACAGGTGTACAGCTCGGGTAAATGTTAGCTAACCGCCCCGAACACTGGAGGTTTTATCACAGAGATTTAACCGGACAAACACACAGGTGGGAATCACAGCGGGCTCTTACCTCGGACGCTACCGCAGTGCTGGAGCCACATTAGCAGCAGAAGGATCCCTGGTGCGGACGTGACCATCTCTGGTTCGGAGCAGTCACCGTTCGGCTGCTGCTGCTAGCTGAGCTGAGCGCCCGCGAGCTGCCTGGCTGCTTTCCCCCGGCTCGCGCTGGCCTGCTCCTGCTTTTTATGGTTCTGCCGGTCCGTCCACGCGCTAACTGAACACACACATCCAAACAGGCGCGTGCGCACACAGGAACTGTGGAACCGAGCGGTCAGCTTTTATAGTCCGGAGGTGGCACGCGCCGCTGAGGACTGCTTGCTGACTGGCAGGAAAAAAAAAAGCCGCAAACCCCACGCGCCCCTTTTATAGCGTTCCTACAGTCACGGTCCGCGCGGGTTCCCGTTCCGTCCACTCTGTTTAAAATCCATTTCCTGAAGCAGTTGACGGTGACAGACCGGTACCGGGTAGTTATCAGCGCTGCACAGTCAATCACGGAGCCGTGGAGGGGGTTCTCCTGCTTCAGTGCTTCAGTCTGCTGCAGATTGTTAACTCTTCACTCCCCGCAGAAATCATTCAGTTCTCACTAACTGGTCCCAGCTTGGAAAACAGACATCAGAGCATTAATGGAGCAATGCTTTTTCTGGTGCTAGTAAAGGAAATATGTATTTTGTTTTACATTTTCACATTGTATTACACCGATTAAAATTCCTGTAAAACTCTAAACTGTAAAGATGTGTTGTGATGGTTAGTTTCTTTTTACAATATATAGCATCTTTTAAAAGTATTCATACTCTTGGACCTTTTTTATATTTTAGGACGTTACCACCACAACCTTTAATATATTTTATAAGCATTTAATGTGATCAACAAGAAAAAGTGCAGAATTGTGAAGTGGCACTGATACATGGATATGTAACGGGTTTTACCAAAAATCTGAACGTATTCAGCCCCCTTTACATTGACACCTATCATTAAAACCCAGAGCACCTTCAGAAGTCAGCTAATTTTAGTATACAACCAGCTGTTCTGTGAAGGCCTCCGAGGTTTGTTAGGAAACCCATAGCATCATGGAGACCAAGTAACAAAAAAGGTTTTGAGAACTTTAATGGTTAAGTTCTAAAACAATATCCCACACTTTGAACATCTCAGAGAGGCCTGTTCAACCCGTCATCTGAACATAGAAAGAGGATGGACCAACTGCAAACCTACCAGGACATGGACGTCCACCTAAACTGACAGCCAGAGCAGCCAGGAGGCTCAGGGCAGCTCTGAATGAGCTGTAGTGATCCACACCTCTGCACTTGAAAGATCTTGTCTTTATTCATTAGTGGCATAAAGAAAGCTATGGTTGAAAGAAATTTTCGTGTAGGGGACACAGCAAGCATGGAGAAGAAGGTGCTTTGCTCAGAGGAGACCCAAATTAAACCTTGTGGCCTACATGCAAAACAGTATGTTTAGAGGAAAACTAATTCAGCACCTTACTGTGAAACATGGTGGTCAAAATACTGATTTAAAAATAAAGATGTGCATCGAGAAGGTCTCAAACAAGGCTAATAAATAGTAAAGAAGCTGACAACAATGACTGAAATGCGAGTATCTCATGCAAACAAAATAACAGAGTCAGAAACGACCACATAGACCCGTGAAACATAAACTAACTGGTCCTAGAATTTTAATTAGTGACTATAAGACAAACCAAGCCAGAAAGATCTTCAGAATGAACAAATAAATTAGCAGAAAATAACAAAACTGCACAAAAATGTCTCCAAAGACAAAAGCAATGGTTTTAAACAGAATAACCACAAATAAATAAACTGTTAAGGTCTTCAGAGACACAATATAAACCTTAAGTTACTGACTTGTTTTGTATCTCGCAAACCATTTCTGAGTTGATTATATGTTGTGGATCATTGTCCTGCTGAAAGACACAATGATGACCCATTCTCTGTGCTCTAGCAGAGGCCATGAGATATTTATGTCACTCAAACAAGGTTCCTAGGCATCTGAAGGAGAAAACAGCCCAGAGCATCACAGATCCTCCTCTGTACATAACAGTGGGCATGAGGTGCTTTTCCACATCTTCATCATTTGTTTCATAGCAGAACCACGTTGAGTGTTTGTTACTGGAAAGCTCAATCTGTGTCTTATCTGACAGTTAACATCCCAGCAGAGTTTAACAAACTCCTCATGTTTACATTTGTAATGGTAGGACAGAACAGGCTTTTCCTGGCCTTCCCCGTAAACAAACAGTTGGTGTATTAATAACATCCTATGGTTGTAATAGAGACTACTCAGCCAACGTGCGTATATGGGTGTTGCTCAGGCTGGATCCACTTGCCTAAATACGACCCATACAGGCAAAACCAGTTGGGCACCCAATGTAGGTCTGAAATCACACACCTATAGGCAGGTAACACAAGGTTATTAATGAATCCCTGGACAATCCAGTTTTCAGCCTGTTGCCTACCCTTATTGGCCGCATATGCAGATGTTAGATGTTCCTGCAATTACCCTTACCACGCTGCTCACTGTGGCAAAATAAGCTCCGGCTTACTCCAACCATAGATCTGTTTGTGTTAGAAGTTGTTTTCCTGTAGTTATTTCCTGACATGTGAAGGTCCACACACATATCCCTTAACTTGAATATCATATTTTCCTGTATTTCCCATTTTGAATATGGGCATAGACATGGGCCTCTGTGTCACATCATATTTACCCCCAATGGAAACAGGAACTGATTTATTGATAAGAACAAAGTAAAAGAGGCACTGATTACCTCATAAAAGTAAAGTATAAGTTTAAAGGATGCTTGAGTGATATCCATGTTAAAGGGATTTCTAGGTGTACTTGGCACTGATTGAATCTGTCTTCAAATACATCTAGCTGAACAGTGCCCCCAGCGGCCACACACTGTAATGACCTGATTATTGCCAATGCATTAGAAATCACTTTCTTCTCTACATTTCTTCTCTTTAGCTGTTGTTTTTTTTTGCAAGCAGGAAGTAATTTAATAGTTCTAATTAATTTTAGGCCTATTTCCAATAGGAAAATATGCCGCTGGTTTAATTTATCATTTAAAATGTGAAATAACTGAAGGACCATTTTGAATATTCTGTATTTGCTCATAGTTTCACTGGCAGTCATTTTATCAGTTTTTTCAAACAGTGTGACACAAAATCATTGAATCAAACCTCGCTGTTGCTTTCTCCCTCCTGTCTGTCTAAAGCTATTTCCCTCCAGTTTGATCAGCGAGCCCGGGGTGTTTCCAGAGGGCTGCGAGCTGCCAGCTTTCATGCACTCTCACGCTTCTTATCAGAGGATTAAACCTCATCTTCACTGAGGGCTGACGGCTGCTGATACACCCCAAGGCTCGCTCTGTCCCAGATTCCCTTTTTTACTTCCCTCAAAAACACACAAACCTCATAAACCGCCTAATAATCATGTTCCAGGAAGTGTCTGTGTTTTTCTTCCTTCTACACAAACATGCCTTTCATGTAAAAACAGTGTTTATTTCCCTGTTTGGATCTGTTGAGGTAAAACTCATCATCAGACATTACAGGACAGACGGTAAACCTGGAAGGAAACCCTTAGCTCAGAGCTGGACCTCAGCTTCATATTCACCTTAAGCATCCAAATTACCGGCAGCAGGAAAACAGAGAAAATGTCATTTTACACATTAGTTTCTTTTATTGATTGGTTTCTTGACTGATTTTTATTGGCTAGTGCTAACATTCGATGGATACATGCAAACAAACAGAGATTAAGTTCAAAAGTAATTACATAAATTAGAGAAAAGTGTAGGCAGAGGGAGGAGCTTATTACGCCTGCACTGTTGGTCACTTTAACATAAATGGCAGCTTTTATTTCTTTACCAAAACAAAACAGGAAGAGAAAACTGTGCAGATCACAAAATAATCAAACCTCAGTTTGATTTTCTAATATTTCTCCTATCTTTTTCTTTTATAAGCATCCATTTTCCTCTTAGTTCATAATTTGTTTCTTCTATCAACCACCCTCTGAATACAATTATGAAGATTTTTGTTTGCCTTCAGTGCAGATAAGTTTTACTAAATATTTTTAAGGCACATCAGTTATTAAATATTTACTTAGACCAGTAATGTCCAAACCTTTTGCCACATGGGCTAAACTCATCAAGTCGGAGGAAACTAGTAGCCCAAAAATATATTTTTTAATAAAAAACGCCTCAAATTTTGTCAATTTTAGTAAAACCTGCTCAACATTAAAGCTTTTTAGAGTAAGTTATCTGTAATCATTGTACACCCAGAACATTAAAAGGGTTTTCTAGGTTTCTCCTGTTTGAGGGTCGTCGACAGATACGAGACAAGAACAGACTTTGGGTCTTTGAAAACGTTTAATCTAGCCAAGTTTAATAAATCAATTAAATGCACATTTGGGTTTATCCAAGTTAGGTAAGTAAAAGTTGCTGGATGTTCATGGACCTATTTCCTACGAAATTAAAAAGAAAACAAAAAGTGATAAAAAATTAAAAGATGAGTACTTTATGCTTCCTTAGTTTAAAACAACATTTGCTTATATCTACCTGGTTCTTCTTTTTCTTTAACGCATTTAACTTGCTCTTTTTACCTGTATTTCATCTAAAGCATGTTGTAATTCATGTTTTAAAAGCCGTTTTTAAAACAGACGTTTACTCACTTTATTTCCCAACTAGAAGGCATTGTTCTTATAAGGTTTCCCTTCCCCTTCCAGCAAATAGAAACAGAAGATATGCAGATATTGTAAAACATTTCAACTAAATCTCTGCAATTATGCTCAGAAAACAGCTTATTAAATGAACGCAAAATCTGAGAAATGTCCACATAATAAAATACATTTCTTTTCTAATTAAGCAATTATTATAATTTATGGAACTATTTCTGGGCTGGGTCAACAGGGTCTTCAAGGGGTTCTTCTTTTTTAGTTTTACTAAACAGATCAATTTTTTTTTCAATTGATCAAATTGGTTTTTCCTAAATTAAGTTTAGTTTTTCTTTTCTTTCTTCATATTGTGCAAGATACTTAAGTTATTTTCATGTGATAAATTTAAATCCAACTAAAGTAACTCTTTTAACAGTTTTTTGTTGCACAAATATATTTGCCGTCTGCCACAAGCCATGTAGAGGGCACATCAAACCTGTGGAAGAAGGTGTCCTGCTCAGATGAGACCATGGTTTTCATTAGAAATTATGTGCAGAAAAAAAAATGTAACACTGCAGATCAACCCGAACACACTGTCTGAAGCATGGTGGAGGCAGTGTCATGCTGTGGCAATATATTTATATGCAGGTATAGAAAACAAAGATAAAAAATCAGTTTTTTATCCAGTTGTTTATACATTCCCAGCATATATTTCTGTAGAAAACATCATATTGACATATTTACAGTTATGCTTTTACATATTTACATATAAATATGGTCAAAAGCTACACAGTATAAAAATCAGGAATGTACACATTTTAAAAGGCATGTTTCAATGTTGACAAAAACGCAAACAAAAACAGACATTTAAGGCACAATCAGTCTGTTTTGGTCTTATTGGCTATTTGAAAACAAGGTTTTGGAACACTGTTAATGTTTTCCCTCTATTTTCATCTGAAATATAAAGATTAACTTCCTGTTTTCACACCCCTGAAACAAAGACGTTTCCTGATAATTTTATGAAAGGTTCAGGATGAACATTTGCCGCATTGCTGTTACCACGTTTAGCCTTTAATTGCGTCCGTTTGGCTCGCTAAGAGGCCAAATTTAAGTCATTATAGGACATGTGATGCAGCCAAATTTAAACAGAAATACTTGTCATTCATTTGGTGTGAAGTGTGTATTTTTTCTAACAACTTGCTAAAACCTTTGCTGAGACTTATCAGGCTTTCTCTTTTGAAATAAGTAATAAAAAATATGCAAAAATAAATATCTATAATTACAATGTTTTATATAAGTATGCTGCAAATGCAGAAACTGAGAGGCTCTATGGTTTCTTCTTGTGGGGAAATGTGATTTAGACGGTTATTTAGCGCCTCCTTGTGGACAAAGTACTTCATCACCATCAAACTGGTCACAGGCTCCAGATTCAGAGCAGCAGATTCTGATTTTTAGCAAGTTTTTATCCTTCTCCAGGACGATTGCGTTTGTTCTTAATCAGTTTGAAGATGCGTCCCCAGCTGCCAGCTTTGCTTTCAGATGCTCAGGGTCTTGGCGTAGGGCTTCTGCAGGCACAGCGAGCCGTGGTGAGGAAGAGGATGGTTGTAGTAGTGTTCAACCAGGGCTGCCAGGTTGGGGAAGGTCAGGTCACTTTCCAGAAATACGCTGTCACTCTACAGGAGACGTTAATTAGGTTATTTCCAAGACAGAATTATTAGAACACATTATTTGCAATACAGCAGGGGGCGCTGGTGGGTTTTCTTACCTCTTCAAACAGTCTGTAGTTTCTGGCCTTGTTTATACCGACGTCCCAAACAACCAGTACCTGAAAAAGACATCAAATACCTTTTATTCCATTTTTTTCTGTGAAGACAAGCTGATCTGTGTCACTCCTGGCTATTTTAACTTTAAACATTGATCTTTTTGTCATAAAAAACTATTGAGCTCAGTCTTTAGAAAACTGTTTAACAGCTTCAGCGCCTCCAGAAAGAAAGTATGTTCTTCCCCAGAAAGCTTCAAAGTAAAACTTTTATCATGTAGAAATTATCAAAAACAAATGTTATTTTCACATGAAATTGAGTTAAAGCTGTTAATTACCAATACTCAACCAGATATATGGCTGTCTGAGGAACTCATAAACACATAAATATCGAGTTTAGATCACTAACATAGAGACTTATGATATATCTTTTCACAGGCTTGGGTTTGAGGCAGTATGTGATATACTATAATACTTTTTACATCTCTTATAGAGCCCATCTATATGGGGCTAATAACATCCTGATAAAAAAGATTGCAGCTACAAATATTTATGACACTCTCTGACAAAAACACCTGATAAATACCAAGCTAAGCATCCAGAAGGAATGTTACAATTTGAATGTAATTTGGGCCACATGGAGACCAGCGATGGGAAGTAAATGATTGGATTTAACAGAAGCACAAGAGGGCCGAAGTGATGGTATCATGTGGGGAGCAACAGTTTCATCAGGGAGTAACCGAAGCATCCGACAGTCAATCAAAACAATGAGTGAAAGTCAGCAGATACAGAAGATTCCTCGTAGACCCATTGGACATCATTACCAAAACTAGATCATTACTGACAGGATTTGCATTGTGGGGTTTTCATGCTATTGGGTGGTCAAATTGTGCAATTGTCTGATGTTTAGGGGGTGTAAGGTGTAGTGGAAAAGTATTTGCCCCCTCAAAAAATTCTTCTGTTTTTGCTTTTTGTCACACATACAATACAAAAGTAGTCTTCAAACATGCTTTTATTCATTATGAGACAACAGCTATCCAAACCAATATGGCTGTATGTGGCAAAAGTAATTGCCCCCTAAACCTAACCACTGGTTGTTCACTGGTTTGTGATAACTGGGAATGAGTCTTTAACATCACTTTGGGGGAAACTTGACCCACTCTGCTGTGCAGAATTATTTTATTTTAGCCACATTGCAGGGTTTTTTTATGTATTCAAGATCACTCTGCACCATCTCAATCGGATTCAAGCCCCGACTTTGACTAGGTCATTCCAAAGCCTAATTTAATTGTTTTTACCATTCAGAGATGGATTTACTGATGTGCTTTGGATCATTGTCCTTCTGCATAACCCAAGTGTACTTGAGCTTAGGAAAAACTGATGGTCAGACATTCTCGTTCAGGATTTTCTGTTACAGAGCAGAATTTGTGGTTCCATCAAGTACAGCAAGTCGTCCAGCTCCTAAATCAGCAAAGCAGCTCCCGACATCACACTACAACCACCAACACGTTTGAATATCGGTAATTTTGGTAGGCCAGCCAATCCTGAGGGGGCTGAATCCTGAGGTTCCATGTTTTCTTCTGCTTATTGAGATCAATTAGCCTACTTCATGTTGTCAGAGAGGTTCTGTTTAAATGATTTCTTATAATTACAGGTCAGAATTTAATATTTAACATAAACTGCTTTATTCAGGTTATCTTTGTCTTATACTAAAACGTGTATGATGAAATGAAGCGTTTAGGTGAAACAATAAAGCTGAAACAGAAGAGGTATGTAGGGGGAGTACCCACATGATCACATCAGCATAATCTTTGAAAGTATTATTTCACTGCCTCGCGTTTTTATTTCTTACCTTTGCAGTTTTGGTTCCTGACTTTCTGATGCCATACAGTCCATCCGGCGGATTAGTGCAGCACTCTTTGAAAAGCCTGAAGATGTAAAAATCAACACATGGTTTGTATTATTAAAAGACACTGTTAAGACCTTTTGAGGAAAAAATGCTTCACATATGAAAGCCTCAACAAGAATGCACAGGGTGCTTTTCCAGGGTGTCAAAAACTGAGAAGAATAGAAGAAATGCAGGAAATAAAAGCGAGTAAATGTCGGGTTTTTGCCACAAGGGGGCAGCAACAGTCCAGAAAAGCAGCATTGTTGGTTTTGCTTAAAAACTGTTTCTGTTCTCTGGGTTTAACTGAAAGTATTAAAGAGTGTCGTACATTTCTACAAAGGAGGTTTCAGTTGAATCGATGAAAACTGAGTCTGGTAGCTGCACCTGCACACAGAAACAACAAAACTTAAACTTTAACAAAGTTAACAGAACATACATAAAAACAAAATGTTCTTAAGACGAATTGTCACTAAACCCAAATGGTGTTAGTTTTATTAAAAAGAGCCTGTTGAGCTCAGTCCGGATAAAGCTGCGTTGTGTTATCTCTCTTACGTTCTCGTAGTCGTCATCAGAGTCGTTTCGATGTTTGGACGGCTTTGGTTTCTTCCTAAAATCAGCTGGGACTTCACCAACCAGCGAACGGAAGCTCTGCCCGTCTGGAGAAGCTCTTCTGGCAAGAAAACACTTGTTTGAGAAGCAGGTTCTTCTAGCTCATGCAGATCAGTTTAAAGTTTTTCTCAGTGACTCCACATATTTGTTTAAGGCAACAACATATTTATCTAAGGGTAAAAAACATTTAAAAATCTTCTTCTGGCCTTCAGAGTTTTCAATAAAAAGCAATAAAAAAAAAATCACAATTCAAAGCTTTTTAGACTGAAATACGTTTATCAATTATTTAATACTTTCATGTTACTTACTGAAAAGGAGTTCCTGGCTTGCCTGAAGGCAGCGGGGGTTTGGCTGTTGGCGGAGGCGGTTTAGGTATCGTCAGCTTGTTGTAAGGTACAGGCTTGAGTAGGGGAGATGCTGGAGGCTTGAAAGGTAGCGATGGGGGAATTGGTTTAACTGACAGAGGAGACCCTTCGGAGTGGGGAAGTGGTATGCATGGCTTGCTGCGAAGACAGTGGTTTCCCAGTGACTGGGTACTGGCAGTATTTGGTAAAATGCGGATTGGACCATTCAGGACCATCCTGTTGTGTAACTGGTCACAGATAGGCAGAGTGGCAGGTGAGTGGATCTGCACAGCAGAGCTGGACATCTGGTCCCTCCTATCATTTCCAGTACACCCCAGTGAGGTCGTCCTGCTCTGAGGTGTTGGAGACAGGGCTTTCTGCAGGTGAGGGGCAAAGGGGAGAGGAGGGACAGGGGCTTTGCTTGGTTCTTTCTGAAGGGTTTGGTGTGGACTTGAAGGCTTTTTGGGGAGTGGGCTTGTTGGGTTTCTGTGTTGTCCGGGGAATGGTGGAGGGGGGCCTTTTAGGACATTTGGACTCGAATCTCGATGGAGTGGGGCTGCTGCTGGCACTGGTGGAGGAGGGTAGGAAGGAGGCGGCCCCGTGGGTTGACCTGCAGAGGGGGAAGAATAACTAATTTAGACTTTGAAAGACGTTCAGGAAGAAACTTGGAAGAAATTCTGGCCAGTTTTCAGATTTTACCTGTAGATGCTGATGAACCATCACCATCTGGCTTCAGATAGTCTTCCTCATCATCATCGTCATCATCCTCATCACCATAATCTTCACACAAAGAGAGCAAATGTTCAATTTTCATGGATAATTTAAGTGTGTTGCATTGCTGTATGTATTAGCATAGTCTTACCATCTTCTGCTGATTCAACAGGGTGTTTGATTTCCATGGGTCTCTCTATAGTGCCATAAAAGTCTGCATCTGAGTCAGAGTCACTGCACCAACAAGGAAAATTTCATGAATTACAAATACACTATTCATTTCTAGAATTTCCTGAAAGTTGCTCAAAGTAGCAATCCTTATTTATTACACCTAGCTATCAAGCATATTTACATTTACATAAAAAAGCCAATGGTTCTGCCATATGCTGGTTTACAAGCAGGCTACTTCCTCTATTTATTGCCGTGAATGGCAATAATACAAAACGTAAGATTATTCTATTTCTCTTTATTTCTTTACTTTTTTATCCAGCCAGCATATCAGAGGCTAAAACCGGCCCTAGAAAATTGACCACAAAGGTTTAGTGGGATACAATAACTTAAAAAAAAATAATCCTTTCTTTTATATTGCACCACTTCTTCAAAGGCAAATGTAGACTCATGAAACTGGTTCACAAGGAGGCTACATTACGACATAAATATTTTGACAAGGAGGCTTCGTTCTGAAGCCATGAATGGCACAAATGCAAAAATTAAAAGTAATTTTGTAAATTCAGGTTTTTAATGTCACACTTTTAATGCCAGTTAGCCACAAGCTAACAGCTGCTCCTAGAATTGCAACGAAACAGATGGAGGTACTTAAAAGAATTAAATAAAAGTAATAATACCACACTTTATAGTACACTACTACTGCAAATCCATATTTTGTGACAGTTATAGACCTGTGGATTTTCCAGAAAGTTGATATTCTTGCTTCAGCTTTCTGGCTAGCTGCATAACTTCTAGCCTAACAGTTAACCCAAGCCAACACCACCCCACAGAGTTACAACCAGAAAGGCTGAATAGTGTACAAAACAAAACCACTACTTTTAATTCATGTTTTAAAAGTTGCAGACTAATTAAACTTCCAGAAAGTTTGTGGTTAAAACAGTAAGGATGTAAAAAATAAAAACAAAAGTTTAATATTTAAGTGAGATCTTTAGTAATGTTGTTGTTTAGTATAAAACATATTGTACCGAAAAACAACCATGTGACAGAACCAGTAGTATTTTTACATAAATGAAGATATCTAGCTAGTCGGGTAGTTGTAACAACTCAATTGTTGTTACAGCTACTCGATTTCATGAATTTACAGCTGTTAAATATAAACTTGCGGTAGTATTTTTTATGTATAGTGTTATTAAAAGTATATTTTTGTTCCCCAGTCAACCTTTGCAATAGAAATTCTAAGGCAGGGGTGAGCAACCTTTATAGAAAGAACCAATTTCGACCTTAAAATCGAACATTTAAATAAAGGGGAAGGGTTTACAGATAGAAGAACTTCTAAAACCAGACTTTTGCTATTTCCTTTGTATATATAGTTATATAATGTATTTAACTCATTTTTAGATGATTTATTGTCATGGTTCTTAAGAACCACTGTGCAGAAGATACAGAGCAATATGCAGCCCTGGATCCACAGGTTGCAGACCCCTGTTAGGGCTAAGTGTTAGCTTTGTGCTAACTGCCAGGCTAAAATAATAAATACATACACAAATATATATAAAAAATTAAGTTAATCAGAATTGTAAAATCACAGTCATAAATACAGAAAGTAGCTTGGTTTTACACTGTCATAAGGAAGAACTATTGTCATGACAATAACAGCTGAACCATAGTTCAACTGCTGAAGGAAACCTGAGTGGTTTCCTTCAGCAGGTCAAAAAACATGTACACTAGATTAGTTACAGATAAAAATTGCCCTTTGGGTGTGAGAGTGTGTTTATCTCATTTATGTCTGTGTTGGCAGTATGATGGGTTGAAAGTCTGTCTAGTCCCTAGGTGGTTTAGCATCTTACATATTACACTGTTAATTTGTGCTTTTTGTAGTTGAGAGGTAGTCAGTTGGACAACGGTGACCATGTTTTTTTCTGAGGTTACCTTGAAATATGGGACTCTTTTCTGTCATTATAGTGATCTATTTCCCTTCGCAGAGATCGCATCCATTTCTGTAAGACAGCAAGCAAAATAAACAAACCTCAGCTACTCAGGTGAAGATTCCCTGCAGGGGGTAGACATATAAATGGTGACATTTAAGAAAGTAAAGTCTGCCCAGTGTGTTCAGTGATGTTCTCACCCTTCGTTCGTCCTCACTGGCCGCAGAAAAATACCACGTTCTGTGTTTCTTACTGAAGTGGACGATTTTAAATGGAAAAACATTACTGGATGTTGTCTCCTCCGCTGCCCTCATCACTCTGTTGAATTAAGTAAATGTAGGAGTTATGCTTGGACATTTCTCTGTTCATAATGAACACATATTGAATACAAACTGGGCAGTGCAACACACTGGGACAAACAAAATGGTGAAGCACCGAAGAAAGCAGAGGGCATGAATATATCGCCTTAAATGAGAATCGTCCAGAAATAATCTTGCTCATTGCTACTGGTTTAGCAAGCTACTGGCTAAGCTTTTTTGGTGTTTCCCAAGTTTTAGATGACAGCATTTGGGTTAATAGTAATAATTCAAACAATGCAACCATCAGCAGATTGTTTTCTTCCAGCAAAGTCTACTGAGCAAGTTCTACAACGTCACTGGTAAAGGGTTCTGACCTGTTGTAGCCATTGAGAGAAAATGCCCCCTGTGGTGAAGGAGAGGTACTGCTTTTGAAGTAGTACACACACCCCTTGTGGATGATGATGTACCTCAATGGCCCTGTAGACAGCAATGTTTATTAGAATTAACCTTACAGGAGGAAACTTAAACAAGATACAAAAGGATAAATGATCCGTCCTTTTAATTGTTTCACTCACATTTCATGAGACTAAACTGACTGCCTCCCTTCTTGTGGAGGTATCCTGCGGTGGAAACTCCTCCGGGCATTGTGAGGAGATTCTGAGCCCCGATGGCTCGCATCGGCACCGGCCAGTACATCTCTGGAAACGACATGGTTCTGTGGGTAAGGAGGAGAAAAAGCAATGAGAAGATGTAAAAATGGATGGAAAATCCACCTCATTGATTCCTTAATATGATTATGATCAGCCTTTTTCTGTCTGGTGAGCTGCTCAAGCAATCCCTTTTTGATTTAGAAAGCCCAAACAAACTGAAAATCAAGTTGTGGAAGCGCAGAAAGATCCCAGAAGAGTTTTCCCTGTGTTCCCAAATTCTTCTGAATCTTCTTCAGAATCCACAGGTGTTTCCTACCTTCTGTTGAGCATTTTGTTAATGCTCCGAGCAGCAACATTTTCCTTCAGCATGCTGACTGTCGAGGATAAAACCGTGGAGGCTAAAGTCGGCAGTAGGCCCATGACAGAGAAAGCATTCCGGCCGGACTCTCTTCTGTCTGGGTTTACTGGTGCATCTGATCTGATCCAGGTCGAGTTATCCATCTGAACTCCTGCTTTCTCAGATCAAACCACGTTTTTATGCCCTCCCATGAGCTCTCCCTCTCTCTCTGTCTCTGTCTGGCTTTTTGGGGATCTTTATCTTTTAGATTCTCCCTCTTACATAAGCACCGTCGGACCGAGATAGCGGACTACGCTGAGGCAGGCATGGATTTATGCATGAGGGCAGATGGAGTTCAGATAGGACATCCTGAGTCCTTTCACTGGAGTTCAAGGTTTAGAGAAAAACTAGTGTGTGTGTGTGTGTGTATGTGTGTGTGTGTGGGGGGGTATAAACTAAACACCCTTAATGAAGTATTTAATCTTCAAATGTGTTTATATGCAGTTTCCAGTCTATCAACCAAATCAGGACCTCGGGCGGAAAGAGGGTGTGTCCGTGTGTTAAGTCCAAAACTAAAAGATCTGGAAGAATTTCTGAGCAAATATCCACCGAGAGAAAATGTGGTTTTCATAAAACTAATTCACTGCAAGACAAGCATTAGAGACCTCTACTGTGGGTAAAACCCCAGTATATTTAAATTGACCTAGCTTTGGGTATCATATTATTGGATTATGTTTGGCCTAATTTGGTACCAGATTGAGTTGTGTGGTTACTCCATTTAGTCATCTTAGAAACTAATCACTAGTTCCTTTCTGGCTGGCAATTAATCATGAGCTAGTGGTGTTTGTTTGCTAAATTAATTGTTTCCTTTCCGATTTATTTCTGTCTTTATGAACTAACTCGGCTTAGAAACAATTGCTCCCTAGTCCAGTTGAGCTTTTAGCACATATTGTACACGTCACTCAAGTCCTTTACATCCAAACACAGGAAAACTTTCTTTAATTTCAGCTAAAACGTCAGGATTTTATCTTGTTCGGGATAAATGTGAAGCAAATGCTTTGCTGTTAGTTGCTAAAAAAATTTAGAAGATAGAAAGATTTAAAGCAGCCGAATGACTTTCTATTACTTTGTCCATCAGTTTTTATCTTGTTTTCAGGCTATCCAAACTTCACAAACTCATCTTTGCTCATCTTTATAAAAAACAAATATACCAACATTTCAATGTAAGTTTGCTAATCTATATTTGCTCTGTAAATGTTCCTGCAATATGGATGAGAAAATTCAATTCAATTCAGTTTTATTTATATAGCGCCAATTCACAGCACATGTCGTCTCAAGGCACTTCACAAAAGTCAGGTACATACATTCCAATGAATCCTAACCACTGAACAGTGCAGCCAGATTCAGTTATTTATTCAAATTGTATAAAAAGGTTTTCTATCTAAGGAAACCCAGCAGATTGCATCGAGTCAGAGAAACAGATCAGCATAATCATTCGAGCCTTAAAACAAATTAAAACCCTAAAAAGAAATCAAAGGTTATTTGACTCCATAGGAATGAAGTTTTAGAAAACGTGAGGAGTGATGAAACAAAACATTTTGCAGAAAGAAGGGGAGTAAAAACATACCACTGAAAAAATGGAAAAGTTAACTCTTTGACAGTAAATACCAGGGAGGATCCTTGCACTGTTTCTGACCTCTGGCAGCTCCGCTGAGCCTTCATTTGCATATCAGGAGGGAATCCAGATGCTACCCGACTGTCCGATTCCAATACAGTTACAACACATACAGAGACTCAGACTTTCATTCTGAACTGGGTCAATGTCTGCTTATCACCCCCACCAGGACATCCTGATGTCCTCCTAAGAGCAATACTGAAATAGCATGATGGCCTCATGACTGTGCACTCAGCATTTCTATGTTTTTTCTAGGAAGTGGGCTGAAAATGCTGAGCAGATTAGATTTGGTTGGAGTGTTCTCATCATCCAACTCAGAACTCATTCCTAATTCAAAAATATTTTAACATTTTCCAAACAGAAGAGCAGTGTCATCTTATTTATTGATTAGCCAAATCAACACATTTGTCTGCATTACAGTGAACCTTAAATTCAAATATTATTGAATATGAGAAAATATGCATCTATATGTTTTACCTGCTGTGTCTTGATTAAACAGGATTCAGTTCCCTTCATTTAAACCCTCTCCCATCTGGGAACAAAACTGCCACATAAATGTGCTTCAACTTAAAGCTGGGTATAATTCATATTTAATGAACTAATATTACATGACATATGAATGGATGTCAACATGTGTCATGCATCAGCATATACTCCCTCTGGATTACTGGAAGTACTTGTCATTGTCTGAAGTAGCAGTTTTCTATGATTACTGGTTGTCGTCCTCCTGGTTAAAGTGGTTGTTGGAGTTCAATCATATCGAACGGCACCTTTTGTAAGCATTCCAAATCTTTTAGTGCTTTTACTTGTCAAATGACTTTCTCCCATTTATTTTCCGTTCTATCCAGTTGTTGCCTCAAAAACCAGACTCCTTGCCAAATATTTGAGTACATGCATTAAGTTTTTAAAAATGTAGCATATCTCTTACATCATAACGGCACCGTCAGGTTTTAATTTGTTTCTTCTTAAAGAACGGCCAGTTTTTTCCCCCTTAAACTCCCATCACCTCGGCATCTTTTCTTCTCTCTGTTTGTTTTTACTTCTGTGTTCGCCGGTTAGAGATAATGATCAGAGAGCCGCTGTTTTGCATGGAAGGGAAGCACAGGAGCAGCTCACATACCAGAGTCATTGGGACATGTTTCCCCTCAGGACAAACACAATGTGTCTGCCTTGAGTTTTAGCTGATTTACATGTCCGATGCCAAACCACTGACAGACATGAGGTCAAAGCAGCAGCGACAGGTATGTGGTGGATTTATCAGATTAAACGATATCAAGACTAATTCAGGTGTCAGGGAAGGAATGAAGTTTGGTTTCTCCAAAAGAAAACACAGCAAAACACAGCTTAACATTTAATATCAGTAACCCTGCATGAATATCACAAAATTGGCTTTCTGTTTGTCCCATCCAGGTGGTTGATGGGAAACTATACGTGCAAAAACAGCAGTTTAATCCCCTTTAAAAATAAAACAAATACACAAATATTGAAGTTTGACCTCAACCTCTGAAAATATATTAACTCATTAAATTCCTATAGATCAGGGGTGTCTAAGGTGTGGCCCGGGGGCCATTTGTGGCCCTTGAAATTAATTTTTTATGGCCCTAGACGAGAATTCAAAAATGGCATAAATGTCATTAAAATGTCATTTAAAATGTGTATCCGCATCAACCAACTCTTCACACCTGCAGTTCATTTACTTTGGTCTGAATCAGGGGACAAGTTTGTTACATTTTCCAATTATTCGGTTTCGTTTCACATGGAGAAGACTAAGCAAACCAGAACCTGTCACTACAAACCACATGAAATCGATCAGTCTGTTTATTAGTCTGATGTGTCCGGGTCAGTAGAACCAAACGTAAAAACAGGATGCAGATGCTGTGTCCTGAGCTGGCAGAAAGCAAGTTTTGGGGTAATATTTCAGGTTCAATTATCTGAGAATGAAAGTTGCACAGGGCTTTATGTTTAAAAAAAAGGTGCATGGCCTTTGTTTATTAGCTTGTTTACTCCACCGCCTTCCCACAATGCAAAGCAAACCTGGGTGCAGGAGGGCGTTTGGCTCTAGCTTGCAGCGTATACCTGGTAGTTGTGTTAGACCACGTTAGTCCACCTCCACCAAATGGTTGTTTTGGTCTGCACCCTGACGGGATTGCTGCATTCAAATCTACACAAAAGAACCGCACCAACGGCGAAAATGGACCAGAGTTCGTTTTTAGCAGACTAAACACCTCAGCTGTCTTTTATCAACCATAATCTAATTTGATTGTAAACAGGACCACAAACATTCAGCGACTTTAAACTTGGCTAAACAATATGGAGCCATATAAATTACGCACATACAAACCATCCAGACAAAGATAATCAACCTGAGAAATTTAGGATATTAAATGCTGCTTATTTCTTTTCGTAGCAAAGCTGCAAGACCCCGTTCATGTCGTGGATTAGATTGTGTATTTAGTTTATTGTTGGACAGTTAAAATGAAAAGAATTTCAATTAAAATAGTTTTTGCAATTTTAATAATATAACTATCAACATTTTCCATGCCACTGCCACAGCTTCTAAATCTGTTAATACAATTTGTTTATTTCTCACCAGTGGCGACCAGCAATAGGAGTAGTAGTAACTCTTGAAAGAGGAAACTGAAACCATTGCCGTTGTAGAATGGAAAACCCCCGACAAATCATCTCTCAGGAGTGCATTCCTAGTAAATTACTTCATTACTAAAGCTAAGAAAAGCTGAAATTACCCTGTGATCATACAAGTGGAACAAATTTGATAAAATTCTAGAAAATGATCAAATATTCCAATGAGATTGTTTTTTTTCTTCCTGCTGCGGACAGTCCTCTTTAAAATATGATGAAATTCCTACATCTTACCCTGCACATTTTAGATTTTAGTTACGCTTTTAAAAAATAAACTTAAACTGACTCTGGTGTTACAGAAAATGTGTAGGAATATCTGAATCTTGTGTTACAGAATAATAAGGTTTTGAATTTGTTAAATGTATGACAAAAGGGCAGGAAACAGCTAAATCCTTCCTGGGTTTACAAAAATAGAAATATAGATTTTAAAAAGAAACCGTCAGGAGCCAGAGCATAAAGAGGCATTCATTAGCAAACATCCTCCTGCATAAAAATTAAGTTCAATAAACAGACACAAATAAAGTGAAAATTATACATAATTTGTATTTTACCACGGCACACTGAAGACAGTAATAAATTCATGGAGAAAACACAAACAATTAACTGGATGTTACCCAAACATTATTGAAAAGACCCTTCGGAAACGGGTCAGGAATTCTGCCATGTTGCTTCGTCATATATCTGGATTAAGGAGCAGGGTTGCAGAACAAAAGGCCTTTTCTTTCAAAGAAAGCATCAGGATCTGGATAAAGTCTCCTAAAAGTATTGGAGAAAATTTAACTGACTAGAACCAAAAAAATATCACAGCCATGATGAAACATGGTGGTGGCAGCATCATGCCGTGGGGTTGCTTTTCTTCAAGTGGAGCTGCTCTTTCTGCCAAGGCAGATGAAATGAAGAATGGATTCAATAACCAGTCGGTTTTGATCCATTGGCTTTTAACAGGGGAGCCACTGTAAATGCTGTAATGAAACCCGGACCGAGTGGATCCTCGTCAGCTTGTTTTCTTGACGGTTTCTGCCTCCACTTTATAACAGATTAGAATTAAAAAGGCAACAACATACGCCTGGAAATATGTGTTGTGCAGCCTATGTGGGAACTGAAAGGTGATGTAAAGTGTTAACGAAAAAGGGTTAACAGCCAAAAAAGGTTTTCTGTAGCTTCAGGGCACCTTTTTTTGGGGGATTCGGGATGCGAAAAACCTCCAAACAAATCAGCGACAGAACATTTCCTCATTCTGGTTATTTTGTTTCTATTGTGTTTCCAGACACAAAGTCTCCGTCACATTTGTACAATCGGTGCAGATTGTTTTATTTTAGCTCCAACTTTGTCTTCTCTCTCATCAAAGTTCAACTCTTGCTTTAATTGCAGAGACTTCTTTTCTCTACGAAGAACTAAGTTATTCAGTTTTTGCATTATTTTAAAATTAAAGGTTATCAAAATGGATTTTAACTCATTAAGGTGACCAAATGTTACGACCAAATCTATCACAACTTTGATGTTTACATCATTTAATACTCACAATATTCAACATTTAGAGAAAAGAAGAGTCTTAGAATAACATTAAACACAGAAAACTGAACTTTGTGACACCAAGCTTGACTTTAATGATCACCACATGTTATAAAGTATTTTTCATTTTGCCTGTCTGTTTTTATTTTACCTGTTATCATCTCCACGTTTAATATGTTACAAAAGTAACACATTAAGGGTTAATTATTCAGATGGACTCAGTTAGAGTTACATGAAGACTGCATTATCACAGTTCTTCTCTTTGTCAGAGGCATGAGTTTAACCCAATAATGCTAAACATTTTGACTTTAATGCAAAATTTCTGCAACCAATAATTTATAAAAAAACTTTGCACTTTCCTCAAAAGTTTTTTTCAAAGGCAAATATGGTTTTGGCCGGGAAAATCTGATGCTATGTGACCATAAACTCCACTTCATGCTTCAAAGCAAATCACCCGAATCTTATATGATTTTTATTAAATTAAAAGTGCAACATAATGCAGCTGTTTGTTGCATTTATAGTCAGAAAATAGTGGAAGTTCTTAGTTTTGATGCATTTAATGAATAGGGGGGGAAAAATGAGATTTGTCCTTATCTGCCAACCAATCAGAGCTGATAAAGGAAAAACTCGCTGTTCCTGAACTCTGACTGATGGATCGTCGCAGGTGTCTCAAGTTCTCGAGTGCCCATGTCCTGCAGCTTTTGGATGCACACCTGAATGAAAAGGCTGAATTCCCGCCTCGGCATGTCAGCAAGGTTTGCAAAGACCTGGTCATTAACCATTCATATGAGTCATGTTTGTTGGAGCAGGGATGCATCCAAAAGCTGCAGGACAGGAGCACTCGAGGACTGGAGTTGGTGCATGTCAAGAAATCCTGACTGGAGAAATATGTCCAGGGAGTGGCCTTAAAGATGCACAGGCTGGAAAGATCCAATGATTTGAAAGTTTTGACCAGTTAGTTGCTTCTTCTGGGCCAGAATTTAGAAGCAGCTTACAAGGGCTGCTTGTACTTTACATTAAACTGATAGACCCATATCAGGTGAGTTGTTTTAAATTTTTTTATTTTTATGATTATTAACAATACTCAAGTATTTGAAAATTCTAAAGTAATAGTAATTTCTTTCAGTAACAGCATGCTGTGTGAACTAGAAAACAGAGACTACAGTGGGGGAATAAAACACACATTATCATGAGTTTTTAATTAAGCGATGTCTGTGTTGAACCAGAACCAGCCTGTGGTTCTTAACTGCGTTTTTACTCTAATGAGTTCATAGATATGGAAATCTGCTATAACTGATTCTCAACTGGTCTTTGTGAATTACTGTTTTTATAGAGCAAAGCAGTGAAGACAAATCTGTCGTGAATTTCCATGTGCACCTGTCAAAGACAGACCAAACATCTGCAGCTGCGCTGCATAGATTTGCAGCAGGTGTCTTTACAGAAAATGGATTGTGGCTAAGCCGCTGCTCTGATTAAAAGCATGCTACAAGCTCAAACATAATCATGAAGCCCCCCTTCTCTGCCTGCCTTAAAGGTCAGAGGTAAACCACCGCCCCAGCTGCAACAAATGCATTCGGTCCAGGAAGTAGACGCAGTCGTGGAGTGATGCCTTCAAACCCGCAGCACATTTCCTGTTCCCCATCCTGCGACCACAACAGTTGGTAAAACTTCACTTTTTGTGATGTCAGCGTGCAGGTGGGAGCATGTGAATAGACACTGAACAGTGAGAAGATGCAGGTGGGCTTGTGTTAATGACTTCCAGAAGATAATTATTAATGTAAAGCAGCATTTCGCTCTCCAGCATTAACTAGAGGTGTGTTACTATAGAAGCAGGTTGGTTTGGAATTTCATTTAAAATTGTTTTTGTGGATCTGAAATGTTGCAGCCAGACACAATGCAAAATCTGTGCCCGCTATAAATGTCCCGCTATAAAATCTGCATTACTGCCAGAAAACATTCCTCAGTAACACATTTTTTTAAACTTAGTTTTACTTGTTTAAAGAGAAAGAAATGTAATTTGGTTTTACTCTGGAAATAATGAGTCTTCGACTGAACGGCCATGTTTCTAGAGTTTGTACATGCAGCTAGCTCGTTGTTAGAGAAAATTGATTATTTGGTGCCATAATGTCTAATCTTACAGCCATCTTTGATAGATCTGGGTTAAATTAAACAATGTTTGGTTTTGCTGATGCTGTGGAACAAGTTCAGTCTCTTTATGAGAGATTAGAGAAAAGTTAAGATGACCAACGGCATGAATAATTCCTTGATTTGTAGCAAATGAAGAACAATACAAAAGCAGAACAGAAAGAGAAAGTTAACTTTTTCCTTGCAAGCTGAAATAGTAATACAAGGCCCTCTTTCTGCACCTGTGTGGCCTCATGTGCATCATCTCTTCCTGTGTCCAAATTTGGCTGTCCAGTTCAACAGGAAATGCATCAATGGTGATGGACAACACTGACTCAGAGTGGCTGACAGCGACGCTCTGCACGTGTGGCCTTCCAAAAATTAAGCCGTTTCTGTGTAAAGTAAGAATCACAAGGCGAGCACTTAGAGAAGTTAATTTCGGTGCACGGATGCAGATTTCAAGGCGGGAAGAGAAATCTTTCAGGTTCGTCTCTGTGAACGCAGACCCTCCTTCCGTCCCCCCCCTGCCTGAAAATAGGTCAAAAATGAGAACATGCTTCCTGTAAGCGTCTCATGTTCTCTTTCTTAAACCCTGCAGAGGAATTACCGTGGCAACAACCAATAAATGGAGGAGACTGGGGTGTTTTTATAGACATTTGTCTCCACTGGAAAATATAGCACAGTCGTCTTGGTAATGGTCCAGGTGACCAACAACCAAAAGAGATAGTTTTGTTTTGGCACCTATGTCACCAAATACTGACTGAGTGTTAAAGTTATGTTTGAATCCAAATTGTTTTACATAAATTTTTTTGTAAATTAAATTGCCTCAATTAAAAGCCTACATTTTCCCAGCTTTTTAAACCAGCGTAACCTCTGTTTACTGCAAATTCTGTTCATTATCTAAAACATAAAATACAAAAAGCTGAAAAACATTAAAACTTTTCAACTAAAAGCAACAAAAACATCCATTTAGAGGTCATTGTTGTGTTGAACTAATAAATAACATATGAAATATGACCATTAACCTTAAAAAGGGCCCATTAGTTTTTAACCTGCATATTTTTAAAGCAATCTTTTAAATTTGCTGCATTCTTTGTTGAAATAGGACTAAATAAAGACATGTGGATACATTACACCCTATCTGGTATAAATCAACGAAATTAAAAAGGTGCCAAACTTGATATTCTGGTCATATGAGCAAAAAAATATAAACTTTAACATAAATGTGTCCAGTTTGCCTGTTCGGACTTAACGTAGTAATATTCTATACGCCATGCAGTCCGGCATAAAGACCAAATCTTTCGATACAATTAGGTTAAAACGGGTTGTTTTTAGAATGAAATGTATTTTTGGTGTGTTTAAACTCCACAACCCTTATTTTTAGAAGTACAGGTCGGATTTTTCTTAAAGGAGGGTTCTGTGTGGAGGTTATGAGCAGTGAATATCTTACCTCACAGTAGATAACTGTCTTTACATCTTAGCAGAGCTGAAAGCATTATGGGAGTTCAAGTGAATGCCATTTTATTTACATTTAAAATGTTTTACTTTCCTCCTTCAGCTTTTCTGTGCAGACACTACCGGTCAAAAGTTTTAGAACGCCTTTCTCATTTACTGGTTTTCTTTAGGTTTATGACTATTTCCATTGTACGTAGATTCTCACTGAAGGCATCAAAACAGTGAATGAACACATATGCAATTATGTAGCAAACCAAAAATTGTAAAATAACTTTAATTATGTAATATTTTAGAATCCTTAAAGTAGCCGCCCTTTGCTGTGATGACTGAAATATTAACCTCTGACCGTCTCTCAAAGAACGTCTGGGAAGTTCTTTCAAGACTCTTTGGAAAACCATTTCAAGTGACCTCCTCATGAAGTTCATGGGGAGAATACCAAGAGAGTAAAGCAGTAATCCGAGCAAAGGGAGGTTATTTGTAATAATCTAAAATATAAAAATGTTTAGAATTATTTTACATTTTTTGTTTACTATATAATTCCATGTGTTTTCATTCACAGGTTTGTTGTCTCTGGTGAGAATCTACAGTTTAAATAGTAATGAAAATAAAAAGACCTGTGTCACCATGGTGACAAAGACCATCCCACCATGTTTAGGGGACCATAGGCACCCAAGATGAAGGGCCCCAAATCACTGCTAATTAAGTATATCTATATCTATATCTATATATCTATATAGATATAGATATATATATAGCAGCACTATTGGCTTTTATTTAGGTTAGTTTAGTTGGAATGCTAAGAGAGTTGAGGTAAGATGTTTACTACTGACAACGTCCAAACAGAACTTAAAAAACAGGAACTATCCCTTTAAGAATTCCAGTCTGTATCAATTACTGGTTGAAGCAAAGATAATTCAGATATTAGAATAAAAAATAACATCCCCAGCCATGATACTTCCTATTTTAACTATGCATAACCAATACCTAACCTGTCTTTAAATATAAAGTCAACTTACTGCTCAGATTTCACTCAAACACACAATATATTCTTAAACTTAAAGACTTGTGTCTTCTGGTCTTCATTGAGGGTGTCCCTCATAAATAATCGACATTACACTAACTGTTTACTTCCTTTGAGGACACAAATCTTCAACTTTCTAAAATCCTCGATGGAAATCTTTCTCTAGAATCACCAATGACTTCACCAGCTTCTTGTATCTTCACCTTCTTTCCTCATATTCGGCAGTCAAACTTTGGCATCATTGCCCTGAAATCTGCTGACTAAATTTTGACACATCCTAAAATAGTGTGGCCCACAAAAAAACTCTACTTCTGTGTCTTTTGTAACTCTCTTGCCTCAGGCTGAGCCTCTAAAGTCACACCAGGTTTCTTGAGTAAATGTAATTCTGGTCAGACTGCAAGCATTGTTTCGTCCACTGAAGCGTAGCTGCAGATCTCCGGCTTGGTTGTAACAGACTGACATGATGCTTGTTTCAGAAATGTTTTTCATTTGCTCTAAGATGATAAATTACCACAGACTTAAAGGCACTGTGCAGAAAAAGGTGCATCAATTTTGGGGTTTCCAACTTAAAAAGAGAGGCTAACTTTTGAAGAACAAGCTGATATGAGTCCTCCCTTGGTTTTAATTTAATGTACTGTTTGCTCTAAATTCATAATTTCTTTTCCAGGATAACAAACCAGTAAATGAAACCAACAGATTCTAGATATCCAACAGCAGACAAGAAACTCATAGAACTGAACTGTACTTCAAAGTACTAAGGGCTCTTCTGGGACTCCATCCAAGGAAGAATCCAAGAATAATCATTAAAAAGATAATTAAAACATGAAATCAATCTGTGCAAGAAACAGCATACAAAGAGTACACACTTACAGGAATTGCGTGTCTTCCCAAACACACATCCTTCCACTCTGCTTAGAGTTTCGAGCAAAAGACTTCTTCTTCTTCATCGAAGGAGCAGACACCGCGGCGGACATGACTGGAGCCTCACGGGAAGATGAACAACCATACTTCTCAACCCCGTTGAAGGACACAAAGATGGATCTATGATGGGATACAGTCTCCAATCCAAGAGCAGATCAGTAGTCCGATGTTTAAAATGAATAAAGCGGGGCTGCAAATGTAAATGTAAATGAAAGAGGAGCTCACAGAAGACTCGGCTCTGTCAGTTAGGAGGTCTGTAGGTAATCTGAACCTCACTGACACTCCAGCCGAGCTTTCCTGAAGGTAGCAGGGCCTCTGATTGGTTGACTGTATTACTTCCTGCTTCCTCTGAGGCATCATGCGATTGGCTACGGGATGCAGCCCTTACCACAGAACTCACTCACACACTTCCTCCTTACACACTTGGACAAGCAGGACCTGAAGAAAGAGACTGGGGGAATTTCCACCTCTTCAGACTGGAACAATTTACAGGTCACATATTTACAAAAGAAACCAAGGTCTGTAAATTTAACCAGATAGAAACAAATGTTTTGTATAAGGCTCCATGTAAATGTTGCAACTATAGTACATAACATCCGATCTGGTTTATTCAAAAAAGCTGAGTAATACACACAACGGTCAATTAAATACCTAATATATAATATAGAAATGGTACATAACAGAAAATGGAATGTACATCTAAGATAGCAAGATATATACAATAAAGCAGGATTTGTTTACTGGTAACTTTACTTTAAAATTAAAAGCATTTTTTTTAATCTATCCAGTTTAACTGGATAGATTAAAACAAACTGAATTGAATTGAATTTAAGTGTGTCTTACAGCTCTTTTGTAAAACACAGAAAATACCTGCTAACTTCAGATGAAAAAAATTTGATTATTTTCAAGTTGAGCTTCCTAGAAATTTAGAAATGAATAGAAACCAATCTTTTTTCTGTTCAGATAATGCATCATCAGTAAAAATAAAACAAAAAGCATGTAACTTTGCTTTTTGGATTATCTATGAACAGCAAAACAACAAGGCACTAGTAATACTCCCTGGGGAACACCAAAGTTAATTTGGCCTTTTCGTATGTGAAATCTTTAGTACATATTGGGGTGTGACGGTACACATATGGTATATTCCTGTTTAAATGGATTTTAAGGTCATGATGGGTTCAGCAGTACAGCATAAAGAAACAAATTCAATAGGTTTCTTATTAGGTTTCTTCTTACTTTTTCTGAACACTAAGATGGAAGGCTTCAATTTAGAAGGCGGAATTTATCTACTGGTAATTTAATTTAAACACTAAAATATTGAAACATTATCATCCAGTTTAACCAAAACAATTTCCTACAAATTATATGTAAAAGAAAATATATGAGAGTCATTACTAACTTTAGTTTACAGATAAGATTTTCACGGTGTGACATTTTGGACTTTGTTTTTGGTCTCTTGTGATGTTTTAACTTTTGCTTAGATGTTTCTATTTTGGCTTCATGTTTATTAGTTCCTTTTTCTCCCTCTACCATCTCCTTTTGTGTTTTGTCTTCCTCTAGCTCTTAGTTTCTTTTGTCGTTGCTTTCTTACTACTTTTTGTGGTATTATTATTATTATTATAATTATTATGATTATTCATCCTTCGATTCTTAGTTAGTATCTCTGTGTTTTTTTTATGGTTAGGTATTTGTTCTTATCCCAGCTTTAGTTATTGTTTACGTTTGGTTTGTTTATTTTGTAATTTCGATTCTTCTTGTGGGCTCTTTGTTTATTCTTGGGTTATGGTTATTGTTTCTATGTTTCCCTCTAGTTTCTCTGTTTACTTAAGTTCATAGTTATTCTAGTTCTTTATTTCTTTCTCTGATTTATTATTTTGCTTGGTCTGTGTTTTTGTTTATTGTTTATTAGTCTTTTCTCTCTTCCTCAGCCTTTGTATTTGTTTCACCTGTTCCTCCTGCTTCACTGCCTCCTCATCGCACCTGTTCTCAGTTCCCTTGATTACCTGCCTTTGTCTTCCCCAGTATATTAGTTGGTTTTGTGTCATTGTTCGTTGCTGGTTCCTCGTGGTTGTCATACTTCGTTCTCGCACATGTTTTTGCTACGCCTTGCTTTGCCTATGGAAATCTTATGCTACGCCTTGCTTTGTTTACCTGCAGGAAATTTGTGAGTTTTTGTACTTGGACTCTGTTTCGTACCTGCAGTGTTTTTGCTATGTTTTTGACCTTAAATAAACTTACGGATTATTACTAAGATGATCCTACCGAGCTCTTGTCTGCACTTTGGTCCGACCCAAAACCTCATCATGACAAAGATCAGTAGTTTTCTGCACTAATTGACCTTCTGAAAAATCTCCTATAGTTTAAAAATCCATCAAACTATATTTTAGCATTTTTTTGTAGAAAACCTTTAATCTTTTTTACAAAATATACAAGTGCAGGCTCATGGACAGCTATCCAACATGTCACCCGCAGCATCTGGTTCATTGCTGGCTAGTTACAGCTAATGTTACTGTCTTATCCTCAGAAACAACAAAATAACACACTCTGTAGTAATTATCTGAGTAATGGTTGGAACTGGGATTTAAAGAAATATGAAACTTTTTGGAACTGTTGACTACAAACAAAGCTGTCAGCTCTTCAAGTTCTCATGTCTCATGTCATTATAACCAGCATTCTTGCATTAGTTTGGTGTGGAGTGTGTTGAATTAAATGGATCAGCACAAATATGTGAACCAATTCACTCTTAAATAAAACAAAATGCACAATACATTGATTGCATTTAAAATATCAATGAATGTTATCGTTCCTCCTATAGCAATGTGTTTTCAGTTCAACCTCAAAGCTGTCTGCAGCAGCCAGACATCTTTATATAATTTCCTGGTAAAAATGCTGCATATGGAAATACAAGAGTGGGCACAGATGAGCTTGTCTAACATAAACACATCAAATATTACAAAATAAATGACTCATCTCATGAATGATTGGAATAAGACTTTTTCCCTTGTTTTTAGTGTTTGCAATTGTAGGAAATTACGAATTAATTAAACAAAATCCATCTGTTATGTATTAAATGTTAGGTATTTTCTATAAATTTTCGACTGATCTTAATATATATTTTTATTCTTCAACCTCTAAAAAAATAAAACACAATTTGGGGTAAATAATGTGATCATAAATCAGAGTAAAAGGTCCAATTTGAGCCTAAATAGTTCCAGATGCAGACCACTTATAGTTTTATTTGCAGGATGCTGACACTTTTAGAACAGACACCAGTTGGGAAACTGTGTTATCATCCTGAATGCTGCTCAAACTCACTGTAAAAAATCAGAAGTGAATCATAAATGTTTAATTTACTGGGTCAAACAGAACGAGAGACAAATGTGACCTTTTGTATTCATATCAAGTGGGGATTGCTGGTTCCTGTGGCAAAGATTCAACCACCATTTAAATCAGCGCAGCGACTCAAAGCAAACCCCCTTTCACCAAACTGACCCAGGAAACAGGAGACTGCAGCTCCCACTGTATCTGATCAAATACCAATAACCCAGATCTGGAGGCAGTGTGATCCGACTAGGTCTTAGTTTACATGTGTTGTTTTCAGACTGTGCTGGTCACCTCAAACCACACAACAAACAATGCTGGGTTTTATCATAGGTGTCCAAGGAGGTCGTACAGGTCACACAACCATCTCAGCTTTGGTCGCTGTCTCATTTGTAGGACATAAAATGGTCTACATGTTAGGTTAGGCCATAGCAGTGTGTGAATCTCCACATAGAAGTCAAACTGTTGGGCCCAAACAAGCAAACAGGAATCAAAGCTTCAAAACAACTGCGCTAAAACAATAGATGCTATTAAAACAAATCTAAAACCACAGGCGGCAGAACTTTGTGGAGGCCACGCAGGTGCTTCATGTAGATATGAATGATTAAGGAGAGCCTTCGATTCCAGTTTTGAACTAAGGATTTAGGGCTAAAATGGAGTGAAATAAAGTGGGATTGGGTGCACTCGGGGGCGATTTGACAAGATAAAACCTCAAGCGTTAAAGGAGTGTTAGAAACACTGGGAGAAAGTATATAAAAATGCCTGTTTTCATGTATAAACTGTAAGGTTGTGTGAATCATTTGTTGCTGTTTTATTTTGATAAGATGGCAGAAAGAGGAGAGTAGAAGTGACAACATGTCCTCATGACAGATACTAACTCGACATGCTGGGTACCTTAATCAGTCAGACAGGAAACAACCAAACTGCAAAGGGACGGACGAGTGAAGAGGAGAAACAACCAGCAACCATAGTGACAGCAGCAGCATTTAGCGAACATTAAAGGTTGAAGTAGTTTGTTTGTGTGGGAATACTTTGGATTCTAAGATGCAGTTGGGATTTGCTCCTTGTTGGTGTCTTCATTACTCTGCAAGACAACAAACCTGTTCAACCAACTTCCTGACTGACTGGCAGCAGCAGGCGAGTCTGGAAAGCATCTTCTCCTCCTTAAGAACCATCAGCACTGGCGCCCCCCAGGGGTGTGTTCTCTCCCCACTCCTCTTCTCCCTCTACACAAATGACTGCACCTCAGTGGACCCGTCTGTGAAACCCCGAAGTTTACAGATGACACCACTGTTATTGGACTGATCCAGGACAGCGATGAGCCTCCATTCATAATAGCAGACAGCTCTGCTCTTTCAAAATACAATTAAATTTGCCCTGACTGAAATATACATAAATATTCATAAATATGGGAGAACCTTCCCCTAAATGCATTCATAATTCCTTATTTACATGAAAGGTAACTGTGTTAGCACTGAGGGATGCTCTTTGTTTGGTATTTTAGCTATTTGTGGAGCAGATCTGCTTCTGTATCCCCTTTTAGAATTAAAAGCAAAAAGATGTGAGGTTTTCACACTTTTAGCATCAGACAGAAAAGAGTTTCAAATATTCCTCTCTGAATGTGTCATGAACATTAATGTGGTCAGTAATAAGTTCTTTATCAAATTAGTATTATGATTTTAAAGCCTGTAATTAATTGCCCGAGAGTTTTCATGCTTTATTTAGAACTGAGAGAATATTTAATTTCATCAAGCTGCAAATCTAACAAAAAAAACACCCCATTTATATTGGTTTAATTTGTGTGTTGTATTGTTTAAAAACCCAACAATATAACATCTCTCTAACTATCAACAGTTGTAAACCATCTAGTAGGATCCTTGTAAAGACAGATAAATTGCATAAACAGTAGAAAAAAAATTGCATTACTGGTTATTTAATGTCAGAAAGTTATCTGAAACAATTCTCGCCCTTTTATTTTACTCCCATGGTTAAAAATACTCAGCAATGGTTTCAGCATCACAATGGTTGGACCAGAAATATGTAAAAATAACCTTGAGATGTGCGGCAATGAAATCATCAGGTCAGCTTGCAGCTCTTATGAGGTCTTGCTTGCTGAAACGGCTCCACATAAATCTACAGTTTAAATGTTGTTTTTGAAGAAAACCAATCAAGTTGTTTTCCTTTCCACCACAAACAGGTCCGTAAAAAAATAAAATAATCCTAAAATGTTAGGTTCATCCAACAGAGCGTTAAAACTGAATCACAAATATTGTTCTTGTGTAAGACCTTTCTAGAGCTGAGGAGGATACGAGAAACCTGAATGTTATATATGGTGATTGTTGGATTTTTAGTATTATTCAGAACAAATCCATGTTTGTTTGTAATATGAAAGGCTATAAAAATAAAGGATGATGAGGAACTCATCTTTTATGATGAATTTTACCAGAATAAGATGCAAAGAACCAGCAAAATACTTCAAGAGGAGCTAAATAAAACAAACGAGTCCACTGAAGGATCTGAAACAGCAAATCTGGAGAAATGTTTTATTGCAGCAGTGCTGCTTTTTAAAGCACTGCAGATAGATAAGAAAAACTCCTTCTGAATGTGAACGCGGTCATTGAAGCCTGCAGAGGCTGCTGCAAAGCTGGCAGTGGTTCAGTCATGAAGATAAGAGACAGTGATTAAGTGATGAATCAGCAGCTCCAGGCGACCAGTCCTCAAAAAAAAGCTTTAATTTAGGTTTCCACATTCATAGGTGCAGCAGAGGTTTTCAACCAAAGTTAAAACCGTTAACAAACCAAATGAAACGGAAACACAACAATTCACAGAGCCTCGAAAACCATTGCATTAGCTTTCGCCTTTTTATATTCTCCTGTACAAATATGGCAAGCATTGTGAATTAATTCATCATGTTTACAATCAATTTAATTCCTGCACTTTGTCTCGACACACTAGGTCTCACTACCACCATTCACACACCGCAGTACATGATGCAATGCACTCAGAGAAGATGCAGCCGTGCTTCTGAAAGAGAAACGGGCCCACAGCATCACAGACGTGATGGCCGTGGGTTGCTTCTCTGTTTCACACCAGAGCCAGCTGGATTACTAAAGTCCCAGCTGTTTTAAACTTTGCAAGTATTGCTTTGATTGTAGATGTGGGAAAGTTTAAGAGAGTACTCAAGTCACACCAGTAAGCGTGTATATCAAATGGCAGATTAAAATCCAAAGGAAGAACGTTCTGTGGCGGCTGGTTCTTTTAAAAGCAGTACTGGCTTGTTTTTGTCAAGCGTTGATTATCATTTATTTCAGTCATTAACGTCTTTAGCACATGCCATCAGTTTATTGTGAGAGAGTGAAGATTAATTGAGAAAGACAAAGAAAGGAAAAAATGTCTCTTTTTTTCTTGTGGTTTCCAGCAGCTGAAAGAACAAGGGGCATGGGTGAAGTGTGCTGTTTGTCAAAATCTTTCAGTGCGAAATCTACACTTCCACACATCCGGGAAGAAGTGTAAAAACCCTTGAAATAAGTCCACCCACGGGTTTTCCGCAGGTTTTAGGCCTGGACAGGGAAACAGCGGCTGAAGAAGGTTGAGTCTGTGTCTGGTGGGCCATGTCTGTGTTGATTCTGCCAGATGTTTGGGATCATTATCCCACTGAAAGACTCAAATAAGACCCATTTCCGGTCTTCGGAGAGGAAGTATCAGAGTTTTATTTAAAATCTTCTGGTATTTCAAATAGTTCATGATGCCATGCATGTTAACAAGGTTCTCGCATCACATATCCTCCACTGTACTAAACAGTGGGCATTAAGTGCCTCCACACATTCATCCTTAGTTTCACACCAGACCCACCTGGAGTGTTTGTTGCCTTGAGGCTCAGCCATGGCCTTTGCCTTACTTGAATGGTATGGTTTCTTGTCTTTCTTATTTTGAAGAGTAATGTAATAAATGGTTCCTAATCAAATATTCCTAGAAATGACAATATTCTTCAGCTGCGATTGTATAAAGTCAAGGAATTTGGAACAGATGCTTAGTCCTTTTTTTAGTGCCCCTTTAATGCTGCAGGTATCCTGACCTAACTAGCTCAATTGAACCTTTTTTACTTTGACTATAAAAAGATCCCAGAAGTCCCATTGTGTTAAAAGCTAAGTGGCCCTAAAAATGATTAATATTAGTGAAATAAATATTTAAAATTGCTTTAATTTCCGTGACAGTTCCAATAAAATCTTTACTGAACAAAGTGTTGCAACTAAGCTTTGTTGTTAACTGCGGTGGCATAAACTCCTGCTACCTTAACAAGCTAATTCAGCAAACAGCCCTCTGCTAAACACTAATCATCACACTATCTAATCTGTCTAATCTGCTGGGTTTCCTTAGATAGACAAACTTTTTATCCAATTTGAATAAATAACAGAATCTGACTGCACTGTTCAATGATTCGGATTAATTGTAATGCATGTACCTGACTTTTGTGAAGTGCCTTGAGACGACATGTGTCGTGAATTGGCGCTATATAAATAAACTGAATTAATAAATAAAGAAATAAAGAAAAAACATTAAAACATACAAAAAAAATCCATAAAAAAGCATGATTGTTTCTTAACCTTGGATGTTGTTTGCTCCACTGAATAAATCTAGTGAAATTAAAGTGGGATTTTTCTTCGTTGTTTTACTGTTAGCTGCTGCAACAAATACCTGGGATTTACCTGGGTTGTCAGTAAGTCCTGAAGGGTGCTGTATTTGCATAAAAATGGCAGGTGCAGAAGGAAACGTTTGAGCTGTTCCTGGTTAAATGCAAAATGCTAAACATTTCCATCATCACCCCAACGCACATCATGACTTTGTTCAGAGATGAATATACAGATTTTATTAAAAGTGAATCAGAAACGGATACAGAAGCCGAGTTACTGCAGGAAGTAGCAAACTTTGTGCAGGTTTCATTTTTGTCGATATCTGATAAGAGAAAACTTACTGGTCACCGATGCAGATTTACACAACCATCATGAACCCTATTTGAATTTGTTTATTCTTATCATGATTATACTTATTTTGATCTAGTACAAATATTCTTCCTTCCACATTTTTAATAAAAAAGGCTGCATGATTGTTTCGGAGCTACGACCATAAAATCAGCCAAAACCAGTCAAGATTTGTACCTCTACCTGCACCCTGCTAGAGTTTTGATTTCAAATCATTTACAGAACGATGCGACAGACCTGATACCAGGGAAATAAACATACGTTCTCACTATTACAGCTTCTATCGTAAGAAGAAGGGCAGATTTACTGTGCTGTGAGAAAGTATTTGCCCCCTTACAGATTCCTTTTGGTTTTGTTATGTGTGACGATTACATGTTTTAGATTTTCAAACTAATTTAAAAATCAGGCAAAGAAAACCTGAATAAAAACAAAAGGTAGTTTTCAGACAATCACTTCATGTTTTAAAAGGTAAAGAGCTACATAGTTCCAGCGGCAGAACCACAAAGACCCAAAAGAACCACAAAGACCCGTCTCACATTTAATAAAAAACATTTTGACGATCCTCAAGACTTCTGGGAAAATATTCTGTTGACTGGTGAGACAAAGTGGACCTTTCTGGAAAGCGTTACATCTGGTGTAAAACTAACACAGCATTTCAGAAACAGTCAAATGTGGTGGTGGTGATGGCTCAAAAAATAGAAAATTTGGGTTTTTGGAGAGGCCTAGTCAAAGTCTGGACTTTAAATGCTTTCACATGATTGTAGAGAGGTCATTCATTCGCAATATTAACAGTTCTGCAAAGAAAAGTGGGAAAAAATCCTCCACAGTGACTTAAACTCTCATTAGCAATTATCACTAAAGCTTGCAACAAGCAGTTATTAAGCTTAGGGGGCTGTTTTCTGGTCATCTTAATAGATGAAATCTTAATTTCAAAGCTGAAAATGTGAAATTACTCACGTTATCTTTCTTCTTATTATTCTTGAGAACGCTGTTATCCTGCTGTTTTTTATTAATGCAGACACATGTTATAGATGTAGAATAAAACAAGTCAAACTGAGAACGACATTAGAAGGAACTGCAGCAGCTCATAAAACCAGAAATAACTCAGCTGAATGACTTGCAGATCTGCTGCTGCAGCGGTGAAACGCCTGCTTTCACTCACATAAAGAAAGCTGCATGTTTTTCTAAAATGCCCACAAATGTTCCTAATTATTTAAAATAACTGAATTGAACGTACCCATGGATTGCCGCCTCAGCTGAGAAGCTCCTCTTTGCGTGTCATGAGTGGCCTGAGTCCCTGCAGAGCTCCTCTTCAGTCCAGCTCACTTCCTGGCTTGGAGTTTTTAGACCGGCTGCTTCAAGTGTCACAACACCCTCCCTTCGACCACAACAGAAACCGACTGCAGCATTCATTCGGACTCACACAGGATATACAGAAACAAGCAGCTTACTTACAGACACAAGCCTTTAAAATGCAGGAGTCCAGAACGTACAGCGGCGTTAATCCCTCCAGAGAAATGAAGCTCAACTGTCAGCTTGTACCTCCTGCTGTCCCGCTGCTGTATGACATCAGCCAGAGCTTCATGACAGACTTCCCCTTCATGCAGAAGTTGAACCACTCCTTCATTCAGTCAGCAGACATGTCATGTTAATATATAACCCAAGGAATTCTGATGCACCACCAAACACACACCCTGTTATTTATTTATTTTTATTTTAGTCTTTTTTAAATGCAGTGATACCCATAGTTAAAAAGGATGAGTGCAAATAGAAGACAGAGAAACCAAACCTGCTTTAGGAGGTGATTGTGAGCTTTTATTGCAGCTAAATGGAGTTAGATGGAAGATGCAGAAGGACCTGTGCAGAAGAGGGCCCTGTTCAAACACGCAGACAACAAAATCTCATTAAATTATCATGAAAGAGTTAATTTAACTCGCTAATTCATTTCAAGAAGTGAAACTCAGCCATTAAATGTACTGATTACACAGAGTGATATATTTCAGCTGTCTATTTTTAAAGTAAAATTTAAAAGTACTTTATTAATCTCAAAGGCATTTTCATATTATCCAAATTGCTATAGATGGTGTCGGCTTTGGGCAAGACGGATTTTCTGTAGATATGAAGACGTGTTCTTTGCCAGTCTTATGAAAAGGATGCTGAGGGTTGAACCATCTCCAGAGGTTCCAGAGTGGTCCTCAGAACCGAACCAAACTTCCTTATTAGCCTTATGAACTTTTTTAAGTCCCTGCCTCTGATGCTGCTTCCCCAGCAGACTTATAGAAGATCTGCAGCATCTTGCTGCAAACACTGAAGGACCTAAGCTTCCTCAAGAAGTACAGTCTGCTCTGTCCCTTCTTGTAGACGGCTTCACAGTTTAATCTCCACTCCAAACTGTTGTCCAGGTGAACACCAAGGTATTTCTACTCCTCTACCACCCCTGTTAACTTTACAACAATTGAAAACCCAATACTCAGTTTCTATGAAATTTTTAATATTATGTAACAATGATAAAAAATTTTATTTATTAGTACATTATTGGAAAATTAAGTGGGAGGAAAAACTGGTACAAAAGCAAAGAAAATTGTGAGCTAGAGTCCATTAAAGAAGATACAAGATTAAACATATCATCATAAAGTCAGTTATTTTAGTCTTGCAGTCAGTCATTTTCTACCGCTTATTCCATAGTGGGTCGCGGGGGAGCTGGTACCTATCTCCAGCAGTCTATGGGCGAGAGGCGGGGTACACCCTGGACAGGCCGCCAGTCCATCGCAGGGCAACACACAAACAACCATGCACACACTCATTCATAAACCTAAGGGCAATTTAGAGAGAACAATTAACCTAACAGGCATGTCTTTGGACTGTGGGAGGAAGCCGGAGTACCCGGTGAGAACCCACGCATGCACGGGGAGAACATGCAAACTCCATGCAGAAAGACCCCCGGGTTGGAGTGGAACCCAGGACCTTCTTGCTGCAAGGCAACAGTGCTACCAACTGCGCCACCGTGCCTATTTTAGTCATTCCTTTCAATAATTAAATTTTGCATATCATATGAATTGATTCCAAACATTTAGAGATATTTCAGGCATTCATTTCTGTTAATTTTGCTTATTCTGGATTACAGCTAATGAAACCCAAAATGTAGTTTTCTAGAAAATTAAAATATTACATAACAGCAATAAAAAAAAAGGATTTTTAACATAAGTGGCCTTCTTCAACATTGTTTAAGAAGCTGGCTGTTCACAGAATGCTGCATTGATGCATAGTAATGGAATGTTTAGTGGAAGAAAAAATGGTGGCGAAGGATGCTGGTGGATTTCCACAGCCTGATCAGCTCTATGAATGTTTTCACATTTTTTTAAGTTACAGCCACAAACATTTATTTGTTTTATTGGGGTTTTGTGTGATAGACCAAAACAGCTTAGTGCATAATTGTGAAGCAGAAGGGAAGTACTATATTGTTTTCAACATTTCTTACAAATAAAAATTTTAATAGTGTGGCATGTATTATTGATCAGCCCCCGTTACTCAGAAAACCCTAAATAAAGTCACCTCATTAGTGATTAAAGTGAACAGCTGTGAAGAGATAAACATACTAAATAGCTTCAGAGATGCATGTCTAAGGTACCGCTCCTGAGCATAAAGGTGGCACATTTTAAAAATAAATAGGGGAAAAATCCACCTCTCGGTTACTATGCAGCAGCATTTCACCATATAAATGTGCAGAACACTTGTGGGGTGTTCTAGTGCATCTGATAACCTCATATTCTTACCCAAACCTTTATAGTACTGTGGAAAAAAAGAAATAATGATTAAAAAATGATCTTAAAAAAAATCAACCTGACCTCACCTGTTCTCCTTTCTGGATCCATTCTATCAATAATGTGATTTTTAAACCTTACCCCCCACCCTGAAGCTGCCCCTGGCTCTAATAATATTTTTAAGCCCTCATTCCAGCTTCCTCCGTCTCTCCACCTTTTATTGCTTCAACTGCCTCACCACTATATACTATCATTCTCCTGATGAGACATTAATGCACATAATATCTAATATAATATCAGACATGATTAGGTGATAACCTCGTGACAGTTCCAACGCCTATACTTATAATACTTATAGACTCTTTTATAACATGTTTTGCTTGGTTAAATGTTCCTATCCTATAAAGAACCAGTCCTAGCTGATTTACAGATGACAGAAATGTGATTTAGTAAATGTCCCACTAGGTGTCCTAAAACGAGAACTAACCCAGAGAGCTCTAATTCACCAGAATATCTGGAGAAAGCCCAAATCTGCAGGGCCGTACACGCAAACTCTACACAAATAGATGCATAGATTATATTCTAAGAAAGCCTTTGTGCTTACCGACAAGTTTTTCATATTGTCACCAGAGACTAAATGTACATCCTTCAATCAAACGAGGTGTGAAAATTTTGACAGGTGGGCGGGACTTCCGGTAGGGGACATCCTAAGGCGGGACTTCCGGTGACGTAACCGGATGTTGTCATTAACCGGATGTTGTCATTAACCCGGTGTAATGGTAAAAAGGGAAATGGACTGAACTTTAAGGCCCTTTTCCCGTCATACAGGGGGGGGGGGGGGGGGGGGGGTCAAAGCGCTTTTTCATGAAGCCACATTCCCCCATTCGCACCCCCTAACGCTACACATTCATACACCGATAGGGAACTTGAGGTTAAGTGCCCCCGCCCCGGGGGACAGACATAGGCGGAGGAAGTGGAAGAACCCACAACCTTCTGATTTTCAAGACGACTACTCTTCCTACAAGCCCCGTCGCCTATGTTGTCATTAAAAGGACGTTTTCATTACCCCGGGTTGTCATTACGGGGGGACTTCCGGGTGGCCGGT